>PVIH01002842.1:0-176498 GCA_004025045.1 Sigmodon hispidus
AAAAAAAAAAAAAAAAAAAAAAAAAAAAAAAAAAAAAAAAAAAAAATGACAGTGTTTTCTTATCCAGTCTGTATCAATTTGTATGGGAAATGAAGCCATTAATATTTCAGATTATCATTGAATGGCATTCTGGTTTGTGTCATTTTTGAGCACCATAGTGTTTGTGGATTTTTCCTTCCTCTTTGGCTTGTCATTTATTTTACCCCGTTGCCTCTTAAATGTATTTCTCTTCTTAAGTCCAAGGCATTTTCTTCAATAGCCTCTGTGGCCTGGTTTTGTGATCTTAAATATTATTGTTAGTCTGTTTCAATCATGGAAAGTTTTCTTACTTTTTAGTCATGACAGATAGTTTTTCTGGGTATATTAGTCTAGGTTTATAATTACAATTTTTCAGAATTTGAAATGCATCATTCCAAACCCTCCTTTTTTATGGTTTTGGCTGAAGAGACAGTAGTTATTCTGAGGATCTCACTTTAGATGTTAGGTCACCTTTCTTCCTTGCAGTATTTATTCATCACACTTCTTTGTTTTCATATGTTTAGTTATCTAGTAATTACATAGTATGATGAGTTTATTTTTGGGTCCTCCCATTTGTTGTTCCATATACCTTTCTTATCTGTAAGGGAATAGTTTTTCTAATATTTAGGAAAATTTCTATTATTGTTAAAATATTTTATGCACATTTTACATTAATTTCTGCTTCTTTCATGCCCACATTCCTGTTTTTCTTTTTATAATCTCCAAGTATTTTTAAATATTCAACTCACACAATATAAAAAGTATCTTTGACTTCAATTGAGTAATCTACTTTCTCTGTTTGATCTTCAAACCCTGGAATTTCACCTTTATATGATCTTTATTATTGGTGAGGATTATTTAACCTATCTTAGTTTTCATTTCCATTATCATTTTGATTTAGGTTTTTTTTTTCAGCATTTCTACTCATTTACTAAATTCTAATGTATATCATGAGTTGACTTCCTTATTTCATTCAGCTGCTTGTTTGTGTTCTCTTGAGAAATACTTACATAGTCTTTGAGGTATTTGTATTGTTTATAATCATTCTTTTGATTTTTGTGTCTGGAATTTAGTTGAAATTATTTTCTTTAAAAGTCATTACTATGCGACTGGTAATTTTTGGAGATATATATTGTCTTGATCTTTGGGTTACTGTTTCTACAATGAGGATCAATACTCTAACCTATTTGTGGTTAGAGTATTGATTAAGTTTGTTGTCATTGTTATTAATTTATGTCAGATTAGATTTAGTGCAGTTGTAATGTTTTTCTTGTTCAAGTTGTATTTAGTATACCAGACTCTATGTCACATTAACACCTATATGGTTAGTACTGTTAAAGGCAACAGTAACTATCCAATAGTTAAGTCATTCTGATGGTAAAGTTACAGATAATATAAAATAGACACTTTAAAATTAATCATTGGCTTTAGAAATAAGTGGACTTCAATAGTTCTGTGTATTCTAGTGTGTTAGTTGTTATAGGTATGAGTAGAGAGCAAAGAAAAAGACAGAGATAAAGAATCATAGTGTGAATAATAATCATTATTAGGTTGCTAAATGGAATGCAGAAGAAGAGGGCATAAATAAGCATGCAACTGACAGGCAAAGGAACGATGGGGATATGAAATGAGTTTTAGTTAATGGTAAACTACTGTGAAATAATTCTTTTGTATACTCTAAAGATTTGACATATGAAATGGTTTAATAAAATGATGACTGGACAGTAGCTGGGCTGAGATTAGATGAGAAAGCTAAACTAAGAATGCTCGGAAGAAGAAAGGTGGAATCATTAGATGCCAGCCAGCCACTGAGTAAGCAGGATTTAAGATAAATGAGTAAAATGAGATAATAAACAATGAGTCACATGGCAAAGCATAAATAGTAATATAAGTTAATTTAAGTGTAAGAGTTAGTTAGTAGCAAGCCTGAGCTATCAGCTGAGCATTTATAATTTATAATAATCCACAAATCAATTATCTGGGAAGCAGTTGCTGGATATTTTGAAGTAGCTGATAGGACAGAAACTTCTGTTTATAGCTGACTAAAAAATAATGAATAAATATGTGTAACAAGAGGAAAATGTATTGAAAAAAGTAAGAAAAAAGGAGAGCAAAACAATAAACATAAAGAGAGAGAGTTTGTGTGTATATAAAACAATAAAAGGTATGAATGATCAAGGAGAGTACAAGATAGACCTAGAGTATTATATCAGTAAAGTATGGTTGTAGGAGGTAATAAAGGTAGGCAGAGATACAAGATTTCACAACAAAGTAGCCTGGGTGTTATTTAAGTCTCTTATTGCAATGCACTACATTGTCTCACTCCGGAATGTACACTCTTCTAATTTTTACAAGCCTTTTTCTTTTCTTTTGGATTCCCAGCTTCCACTCTTGTGTGGAGTTTTCTGGTAGAGATACTTGGCTCTGCTATGTGTATTGAGAATAGCCTGGCAAACTCTCCCTATTTCAGTTGCTGTGAACACATAGAGTACACAGCAAGGATGACCAAATCACTGATAGGCTTGTATTTAGTGCCTGATTTACACCATTCTCTTTCAGATAATGATAATGGTTTTGCTGGCAGTCTCTGGGAATCTCTTCTATACATACCTCATCAACACAACTTTGATAGATTTTTGGGAGTCTTTTAATGCCATTTACAGTGGACTGCCAAGGGCCTCTGAATTCTTCAGCTACTGCAGCCTGATGCATTGAGTGTAGTCACAATAACAAGTCTTAGTTAGATGGTGTGGTGGTTTGGATGAGAATGACTCCCAATTCCAGTTGGCAGAATTTAGGGGTGGGGAAGAATTAGAAGGGATGGTATTTCTGGAGAAAGTGTATCACAGTAGCAGGCTTTGGAGCTTCAAAGCATTCAACCAGGTGCAGTGTTTTCCTGATTGTGTTTCTGGATGTAAACTCCCAGTTGTTGTTGCCACGGTTCCTTCACTCTGTCATCATGGACTTTGCTACTCAGAAACTGCAAGCCCCAATTTAAATTTATGCAAGTTGCCTTAGTCATGATGTGTTACCACAGCAATAGAAAGAAACGAATGCAGGTGGTAGAGGGAGTTTGCTGGGGTGTTAATCATGTGGATTCTGGTAATTAGAAGAGCAACTGATGGAACAATAAAATGTTCCTGTTCCCTTTGTTTCCCAATTATAATAAACCACTACTTCCAACATGGCTTCTAGACTTTGGTCTTGCCCAGAAGTCCCCCATAAAACTTATTTGTGACCCTATTTTAAAAAGACAAAAAAAAAAGCAACTCTTAGCATGCACAGTCTCATAGTACATGCTTAACAGGCTTATAAGGAATATTATGTTGATGAGGTATCAAATTATCCTCTTGAATTTAATCCCAGTGATATTGACATTCCCAATGTGTTTCCTCACAGGTGCAGGAGAGGGAAACTGAACTGATATGGAGAGGAGCAATTCTAAAGTTTCATCATTTGCAAATGGGAATCTCCATTCTGTTTTTACATTCCTTTTGAGCAACAAAATGGTCATGATAACTGAGAATCTATTATGAGGTGCTTTGAACTTGGAAATTTTCAGAACCCAGAGTCTGTGATTTTAATTGTACATTTTTTTGTTGTTTGGGCATGAATTGCTCTCTCGCGTGAGCACGTGCTCTCTCTCTCTCTCTCTCTCTCTCTCTCTCTCTCTCTCTCTCTCTGTGTGTGTGTGTGTGTGTAGAAACAGTGGCAAATGAGTCCGGAAAGAAAGGTAAGGATGACTTCCAGACACATACTTAGTGAGGTCAGTGTGTGGAACTTAGAAAACATCTGTAGGTTTTGGGAAGTACGGAGGCACTTTAAGCAAGGAAGTGGCATGCTCTGATTTACACCTTTTAAAAGATCATGTGGAAGCAAAATGACAAATAGACTAAAGGGTCATGCAGTAGACAGAGACAGATAAAAGAGCTATATGTGTCAGGATAAAGATTTCAATCTAGATTCAAAGCAAAACAATGAAATGAGTGCAGAATGAGATACAAAAGGTTGATTGAAGGTTGTGAATAATTGAGATTATAGACTGAGTTCCAGAAGTCAGTGATGAATAATTGTATAACTGATAGAAGTAAGAGATTAACATTTTAATATGTAAAATATTAAACATGTTTTGTACTCCAGATGCTAACAATTAGATTTTAATTGTGTTCTTCAGTTGTTCTAAAAAGCCATGACTATTTCCACTATTTTTCTGCTCTCAGGTCCAGGGCATCTCTTTCTATAGAGTTGTGTTTCTTCAAGAACTCACTTCAGTTTGCACTTCTCTGGTCACTGATGAGAGATTGTGGATAGTTGAAGCACTAACTCATGTGTTATTTGCTAGAAATTCTTTCTTGATTACTATCAATGTTTTATTATGCAAATAACTTTTGTGATATTTAAAAATGAGATAAAAATGAGGCGATAAATAAATAAAACTTACCGAATAAATCTATCACCTCTAGAAAGTTCCATTCAGGATTGGCTTTTATACAGAAAGCCATCAAGAAATTCTATCCATACAAGTGTGTGGGGTGGAGAGATTGTAAAAGTATTTCTTCAGAGACACATTTATTATCTTTTTACTTTTTACTTAGAAACATGCTATATTATCTCCCAGTCCAGAAGTAAATGCTGTGAAATTATCCTAAATGTCTGCAGCAGACTTAATGTGTAGATGTATCATAGTTAAGTTAATTGATTTCTCTATAGATGAAATGAAATGGTTTTTAACAAAACAGATTTGGGATTTGATTCCACTTTCCTGTCAGATGAATCTAAGAATACATTTGTGGGTCACAGCAGAAGACATGAGGCTCCTGAATGAGAGTTAAAGAGCTTCGTTTTCTTTCTTTTTTAAAAATGAATTGCTAATAAAAATAGGATTGTGTAGCTTTTCTCCTCCGTCTCCCCCATTCAGTACCTTCTAAGACACCTCTCTCCAAACCCTCCCATGTCCACTTTCTCAAACTGATAGCCTCTTTACTTTGATTATTGTTACATGTATGTATGTATATGTATAATATGCATATATAATACACAAAAATATGTAATACAACGTGCTGAGTCTGCTTTTCATTTTTTTTATGACTACATTAAATACTACAGTTCCCCCTCCTTCCTCCTCTAGATTTACTCTCTATCTCTGTTTTCCTTCAGAAAAGAGAGGCTATCTCTCTGTCTTCTAGCAGCAATTATTATTTGTCTATAGTTCTTTGTCTAGGGATAGAACTCTGTAAAATTTCCCCAAGTTCAAGTTAACAGGTCCATCAATATTTCTATTGTTCTGGTCTTGTTTATACAGCCATTTCTAGAACAAAGTGTTCACATCAAATTTTCTGGTATTCTGGTTTCTGCAATCTTTCTGTTCCTTTTCCAGGATGTTCCCTGAGCCATAGATGCAGAAATTGCAATATGGATGCATCTGTTGGAGCTGGGTTCACCATGATCCATTGATCTCTGCATTGAGTACAGTTGTTTCCTGGGCTGCTCTCCATTTGCTATGAAGAGAAGCTTCTGTGACTATGGCAGTAGGCACATTCACAATAGCCCCTACCAGGAAGGACCATATCTGGTGTCCAGTGCAGAGTGGTTACCACTGAAACCATATGGAGGCCTGCTCTTTTCTGAAGGGAAACAGGAGGAGCAGATCTGGGGGAAGTGGTAGAGACAATTGGAGGGAGGGAAAGATGCAGTTAGGATGTAATATATGGGAGTAGAATAATTTTTTTTAAAAAAAAGAAAAACACAATATAAACAGACTCAGCAGTGTGTGTTATCAATTTGTGTATGTGACGCTATCATTTTGAGAGAGGAGACATGGGAGAGATTGGAGGATATTACTTGGAAGATATTAGATGAAAGAAAAAATGAGACAATTGGTTTTTAATTAGTAATTCATTCAAAAGAGAAAGAAAATGAATCTCTTTCCCTCTGACTCGGGACTTTCGTGTCTTCTGCTATAAATTTAAGAATTAAGATCGTAAGTAAGGAATAGCACTAATCTAGCACATGGATACAATAGGCTCTTTTCTAAGGTCCATGGTCTCACTGGTCCTTGGAGCTGGCTAGGTTTCTGGTAGCAGGCATGATTTTCCTCCAGATGAAAGAACCTGGAGTCCACTTAGATAGCTGTTTATTGCCACTCTGTAAGTGTCACTTAACTTTTATTGAAATCTTGCCATGCTGGCCATGGGGATTGCACGTGGACAGCACTATTATCTGCCACCTTGCATAGTATTTTCTGGTAGCATGGAAGCTAGACTACAGGATGGAGGCTTTGGGGTCCTATCTAGCTCAAATTGTCTGAGCCCTGTGTCCTAAGGGTGAAGTGTCTTAAGAAGTAGGGGTTTGCCTTCAACCTCTAAGAGGCATCTAAGGGCTATTTCAATGATCTCAATTGTTTTGGGAGTCACTACTGACCAGTTATATAAAAGAAGTTTATTGTGCCTGATATTGGGATTTCTGTTGTCTATGGTTTCTTGTCAGCCTGAGTGGCCTGACTTACTTTAAGATTTTATATATATATATAATGTGCATGTGGCATATACATGTGAATACATATGTAATATGTTATATATACATATATATCTACTGCATATAAAACAATATCTGTATGTATCATGTATAATTTTTAGTCAACATAAAATAATGACTCTTTGTAACTTTATCACTCCACCTTGCTGTTATTTCCCCCTCACTTCTCCTCCTTCGCTATTGGTCTCCCCCTCCTCCTCGGAACCTGCTTCCTCTTTTTCTGTTTCCCAGTTTGTGTCACTCAGATCCTGCTGTAACCTACCCAAGCTCCCACTCCCAGCTATGGTCCCTTTATACTTCTTGGTTTCTGCTCTTTTCTGGGTTATATTCTTACATCTGAAGACCTGAAGTTAGGAACTGTAGATAAAAGAGAACATATGCCATTTATCTTTCTGGGTCTGGGTTATCTTCACTCAATATATTTTTCTTCCTAAGTCCATTCATTTACCTGAAAATTTCATGTTTTAATTTTTTGATAACTGAATATATTCCATTGTGAATATGTGTCACATTTTTATTACTTACTCATCTATTGCAAGACATTTAAGATGTTTCCCCTTCCTGGCTATGGCCATGGAGGAACAATGAACATTGATGAGCAAGTATCTATGGAGTAGGTTGTCAAGTCCATTGGACATGTGCCAGAGAGTGATATAGCAGGTCACACGGTAGATTTCTTTTAGTGTTTTTAGGATTCTCATACTAATTTGCAGAGTGCTATAGCATTTGTACCAACAGTGACTGGGGTTCCTCCTTCTCTACAGCCTCAGCAGCATTTGCTGTTGGTTGTTCTGTCATTTTTAGCCATCTTACTAGGGTAAGATATGGTGACATATTGTATATTTAATAAAAAATAGTCTGGAATATCAGAGAACAGAGCCACCCAGAGTGACCAAGCTTTGAAGGTCAGGGAGTGGTACCCCACCAACCCTTTAATCCTATCATTTGGTAGGCAGAGATCCTTTGGATCTCTGTGAATTCAAGGTTAAATAGAGCCAAGGGGTGGTGACACCCACCTTTAATCCTAGCACTAGGAAAGTTGGTCCAGAAATTGAGTAGCCTGATGGGGAGGATGGGAGAGATAAGGAAGAGAAGGCAGAAGTTCTTTCCTTTTGTATGCATGCCAAGTCAGTCTGAAGATTCAGAGAGAAAACTTCCCCTGTTCAACCTGAGGAGTTGGCTGGGTAAGAAGTGGCTGTGGTTTGTTCCCTCTGTGGTTTTTCAGTTTTTCCCCCATATCTGGCTCCAGGTTTCATTATATAGCAAATAGAATTTGTGCAAAATTGAGATGAAATTGCAATGCTGTTCTCATTTTCATTTCCCAAATTGCTAAGGATGATGAACACTTTTGAAGCACTTGGTTATTTTTATTTCTTCAATTGAAAACTCTGTTTAGATGCCTGTCCATCATTTGTTTCCTTGAGTCTCTTTGTTTTGGGAGTTCTTTGTATATTCTGGATATTAATCCTCAGTCAGTCGTAGACCTGGCAAAGATTGTCTCCTCCCACTCTATAGGTTTCCGCTTCACTCAGCTGTTTTTTTTTTTTTTTCTACCCAAAATCTTTTTAGGTTTATGAGGTCCTAGATGTCAATTGTTCATATTAATTCCTGGACATTCGTATTCAGAAAGTCCTTTCCTACACTTAAATCTTGTAGAGTATAGATTATATTTTCTTCTAGCAGTTGTGTTTTCATATTCAAACTGAGAAATTTGACACACTTGGGCCTGATATTTGTGTAGGCTGATAGATGTTGGTTTAATGTCATTTTCTCTTTTTTTTAGTAGTGAAGCAGGCGACATAAACAGCAGCATACAAATCACTCTGTTCACCATCAGTCTCATGGAGGCGATATCATGAGTGGATGTTGTTCACTGGAAGCTTGGATTACAACTAGAAGAAACTGAGGGAATGGAACACTGCTATGCATACAGCTGACAACCTTGTACTTTGTCCTAGAAAGGAGACAGCACTTCACTCTTCAGAGTTGATTGCTTTAAGTGGAACCCTGAAAAATGGCCATTGTAAAGAGAGGTAATTTGTGTTATTCTTGGCAAACCTAGCGAGATATTCAAAAAACTGGAGACCCATGAAGGACTACCTCCAAATAATACACATCTTCAACTTCAATTTTTTTTAAAAAAAACTTCAATAATTTAAAAAAGGGTAAAATTACTTGACGAAACAGTTTGCATTGCTTCAGTTTCTGTTTTATTCTGATAATTTGCTTTCTCAGCTGTGTCCTATGATGCTTTTCGCTTACTAGTCTGGGGATGGCTCTCATCTGACTACCAGATTTTCAATGGTATTAACAGGAAGAGTATTTTAGCAGACCCATTTCCTGCTTGGTGTCAAAATAGAAGTAGACTGTTTCTCTGGTTGGTGGAAACAAGAATGCTCAGATAAGCATCAGTATAGCACCTCCCTCCTGCAGCATGACAAATTTCTCTCTACTCCTGAGGCCTTGGTCTCTGTTTTCTCATTTGATCTAACACTCTGGACAGGTGTTATGTTATGTGTATGTGGTCATAGGTGAATTTTAATGACATTTCAAGGCATTCTGGAAATAAAAACAAAGTAATTCCGTGGATTGCTTTTGTCAAATAATAAAATTATTTGACATAAGTCTTATTGAAAACAGATGTAGAAATATGCAATTCTTACTTTTTTTTTTTTTTTTTTACTGTCCTTCCCTGGGGTCCCTTTGACTTATGCCAATCTGAAATTTGAAGTTGAAAGTTTCAGAGTCTTTTTTTTCCAGGTGTGTTGTCTTTAATATGCAGGGAAATTTTGTGGCTAGGAATACTGAGCTTGAAGTCAGTCTGCTACCAGAAAGATGGAGCCATCAAACTGCTATTGAAGAAAGAGAGCCTACCCTGCTGTAGAATAGCACTATAACACAGTAGTGGCTGGAGCCATAGTTTGTAGACTGCATCTATCACATACTTGTCCTTATGCTTTGTCACATTCACAGTTTTGATTTTCTTCTGTTGAACAAGAATTTAACTCTCTGAGCCTGACTTCAATAGAAAGCAGTCTCTAATATTTATTAAAAATTCTAAGTGTGTGATTCAACTAGACATTCTTAGACATTATGTTTCTCTCTCTCTCCACTGACCAACACCACCCCCACCCCCTCGTCAGCTCTTGTTCTTTATTGCCTTTGTATTTTCTGGCCTTGAAGTAGCTAAGGTGGAATGGATTATCTTTTAGTCAGACATGGTGTTTCCTTGAAGTGAATGAATCCGAAAGGAAAATAGGGCCACACATCATACAGGTGGTTTAATTTTGTCTATCTATATACTAAGGAAATAGGAGGGGGAAATCTATAACACCTAAGGAGTCACCTTCAGATGAAACGATGCTTTTTTATTTCTTAGTCTTGTGACAATGTGTTCCATGTGAGAGATATCCATCCTACCACATAGCCAGGAAAGATCAGTCATTGTTGTAGACTGAATGTGTCACCTCCTAAATCCATGTGTTGAAGCTGTATCTTCCAATGTGAGACTATTTAAACAAAGTACTTACAAAGAAGTCACAAAGATAAAGTTAAGTTTACAGGATAAGTCGTGAACTGACGTGGATAGTGCTCCAATTAAAAGAAGAAACACCAAATTTTCTCTTTTACCCTATCACTTCACTATACAGTGAACAGAGAGCTAGCTGCAAGCTGTGAAAACCTTCCTTTAACAAGACAACTCTATCAAACCAGCTAGGAATTTCAACATTCAGAACTCTAGGGCTTAAGCCATGTTTTGTCATATTTGGCTCCAAAATGTCTGATCTGACATGGACAAACATACACACTGTCTCTCTGACTCTCTCTATGTCTCTTTGACTCTCTGTGTCTATCTCAGTCTCCCTTTCTCTCTAGATAACCACCTATGGTCAAGTATGAGTCTACTCACCTTTGAACAGATGTACTGTCAAGAGTCCTTGAGAGTAGCATTTTCCCCATGTGCATTCTAAACTAATTCTCTGAAGTATTTTAGAGGAAAAAAATTATACAAATCCTAAATAAAGAATATTTTTGTGATTGTTTTAGGAGCTACAACAAATCTCAGCTATCCAGATGTTCTCAAATTCCATGGAAATACTTAATCAATAATCTGCCCTGAGATTTTATTAATATCTCTAAAAATATATGCATTTTCTTTCCCATGGCATCTGTGTACCTTGCATAGGAGATTGTAAACAAACAGTTCCTGCATTCCCGCATGATGAATGATGCCCCTATTCACCAATCTGGGAGCCTGCTGGGCTTCTTACTAGAAGCACTTTCCAGATGGGTATTTGTACCTCATATGTAGCAAGATCTCCTTTCAAGTCAACAAAAAACAAAATGGTAAATCTTTGCTTCTTTTCTTTGAATCCTACAAATTCCCCTTGATTGTAACTCCTTTCAAAATATTATTAATTATTATTAATAATATTAGAAAGTCATCCTTGGAAACAAGTGAGGTAATAAGGCAAAGGAACACTTTCTTGATGAATTTGAAGAACCTAAAATATACTTGAAAATAAAGATGGCTTCTGGAAGTTCAGTACGATGTTAATGGCATTCTTTTTACAGCCTTTACTTAAGCCTTTACACAGCCTTATTGGAAAATCAATATGTGATATCAATATCAATTTGAGTGCATACAATGAAGGACCCTGGGTTCTAGGGCCTGACCTAGGCATTCAGTTCAGATATTCAGCAGAGCACCCCCCCCCCATGAGAACAAGGAACTAAAGTCTAAAAGTCTGTCCCAGGGAACAGAGTGACCCAGCCCAAATAGCCATAATCAACTCAGATAGGACATAATAGTCAAAACTGAGATTAAAATACCAGAAGTTCCAAGCAGAATAGCTGTAACCAACACCCTGTTGTAAAAGCCCCCTAACCAGCTTATCTTAAGGCAACCTTACAATTATAGTATGACCTTTAAAGTGACCAATAATGTGTTGCCCCAGTTGCTATGGTGATTTTATGGTCTTAGCCTTTAAAAGAGATATGAGATTGTTAATCCCTGCTACTCCCTTGCTCCCGAGGCAGAGAGGAAGCCCACCTGTACAGACGAAATAAATCCTCTTGCTATTTGCATCAACTGGACTGGAGTCTGGGTTCTTGGGGCCCCCCTTCCCAAGGATAGTACCCTGTCTCTAGGGTCTATCAACACCAGGATCCAATGGTTTGTCTTCTGCTTTGTAGATCATTAGTGTATAGAAGGAGTACTTGTTCAGGGCCAATGTTTGGTAGTTTATTCATGGGATTAGAACGCATAATATAACCATGAAATTTTTTAAAGAATGGGAGTCATTGTGAGTCCCAGAACCCTGAGGTAAGGTCACTTAATCTAAGGATGCTGAAAAGCAAAGAAGGGAGAATCTTCTAATACCTCCACTATTCCCCTCTTTACATGAGGCTTTAGAGACCTAGGTAGAAGTTCTCAGACAGACCAAAGCAGACTTTGGACTAAGAATCTAAAGACTGACAAAAATCTTGCCTCTGGGCTATGACTAGAAAGAAAACATTTCCTTATACCTCTGTGGGGGCCAAGAGCAGCTATGACAGGCTTGGTTAAGCTCTTGATGGCAGCACCTGGTGGTTCCAGGAAGGGCCCTTAAACAGGCACCACCCAGGGAGGAGCCAGCACCTAAAGGGAAATACTTGATATTCCAAGCATTCTCTTCCTGGGAAAGGGACATTGACAATAGAACAGATAGTCTCCAGATACACATCTGCTGATCTGCTCATATAGGTAAACCTTACTGACCATTGCTAAATGTTGAAACATCCCTAGAATTCAGAGCAGGCAATGAATTCATAACCAGTACTCCTAGCTAGTGCAAGTCAGGACAAATCCAGGACTGTAACCTTGAAGCTCTGAAGCCCCTAGATCCCCTCTGCAATAAAAAACCCTTGCCTCATGCAGCTCAAGGCCCTTCTCCACTGATGCATTGGACAGACAGACAAAGGGACTCATCAATAAAGTCTCTTTCTTTGCTGTTGTATAGGACCCTGTGTCTTAGTGTTCTTTTGGGGTATCTGGACTTTGGACACAACACCTCCTTTGCTCCAGCTACAGAGAAAGAATATAAATACTTGTGGTTTAAAATGATCAAATGGAATAGAAACACTCTCCCAGGCCTACAGGCAGATATAAATAGAGGATGTTGTATTACTTTTAATTTGTTGTTTTACTGGTCAGATAAGTCTAGTGCCACTGTAATTAATCAGATCAGCATAAGCTGTCATTGCAAAAACGATTTTATTTCCCACAAACTATTCTTTGGTTTTCCAAGCCCTCTGAGCCTTTCTCTAGCCATGTTTTATTTCACAAGTGTTTGAGAGGAAAAAAGAAGTCAAAATCTTCTGTTACTAGGTTACAAGTGTACTGTAACTTCATTTGAAATGAATATAAATAGTAAAGACTCAGCTGGAATTCACCTCCTTTCAAACCCAAAGAGTTAAATCAACATTCAAATGAGCTACATACCAAAGTCCCTAATGGGCTGTCTAGAAAGACAGTCACTTGACCACATTACTTGCAATGAGGTAATGGAAGCACAGTAACCCCATCTCTCTCTGATAGAAGGCGAACACAATACAAATAAATGATCAGCTTACAGGATGAACTCTGAGTGACCGGTTTTGGTTTGAGTGGAGGCCTTTCCCAACTTTGCAAGTCAGTGATAAATCTTTCAGCAACAAGTTGACCTTTCTCAGAAAATAGGTTTTTCTCCCAATATTTTCCCATTCTGTCCTTGCCAAGATTGAATGAGTGTGAATTGGAGCTATGAATCCACACAACTGTTGAAAATTAGCCTTGAATGGGCCACCAGTGTTTGGCTGACACTATGGCTCCTGCTGGGAAGGAGAGAAAGGGGAACAGGTTGTAATATTACTAACAATATCAAACACAGCAGACCATCTGAAAAAGAGCTGGTATTTAATTACCAGAGAATGTTGATACACTGGTTAGTTTTTTGCCACTTGGAACTACCTTGGTTCATCAGAGAAGAAGCTTCAGTTAAGAAATCCCTTTCAGGTTGGCCCATGGGCAAGTCTGTAAGGGCATTTATTGATTAATGTTTAGTATGAAAGGTTCCAGTCCACTGGAGATGGTCACACATTAGGGCCGGTGTTCCTGCATGGGAAAACAGAGCAAGTTGAGTAAGCCATGACAGAAAAGCCAGTAACCATGGCCTCTGTTTAAGTTCCAGCCTCCAGCTTCATGCTTGACTTTCTGCCCTGGTTTGCCTAAGTGATGGGCTGTTACCTGTAAGCATGAAATGAATTAAACCCTTTACTCCCAAGCTGATTTTACTTGTGGTGGTTTATCACAGCAATAGAAACCTAGGCCAGGAGGGTACAAGGCTAAAGGCAGGAGTCACTGTTTCTACTATAAATACAGTTGGGAGTACCATCTTGAATTTCTTCTTCCTTCTTATTTTCCCTAGAGGGTTCATTATTAAATAGTATCTTTTCTCTCTGTGGATTAATAAAGCAAATCATATATGCTATACCACTTGATCCAGACCTGTTTTTGTCCCATGCAGAAGGGACTTGAGTGTTCATCAAAATATTCTAGGGTAGGGGGTCATGCAAGACATTTAAAGAAGGAGGTCAATCCACACTTACCACGCAGCTACTCTGTCAGGAACTGTAAACCTCCATCTTGTGGTGATGATATTCTGATAATAAACTTTATGAATTAAAGCATACAGAAATAGTACAAGGTTGTTCTTGGTTTTATTCTGTTGGTTTGTCTGGGTTTTGCTTTTTTTTTCCAAATTAATTAGGACCAAACTACATTAAAGAGATCAGTCAATATGTACTTGGCATAACTTAGGGAAATGCCACCATGTTCTGCTCTGTTGTGTTTGGCTGCTCTCCTCCTGTGGTCTGATCAACCCATTGCTGGTCTTTTAAACTTAATCCATCTGACATCAAAGACTATTCCTTCTGGTCACCACTGGCTAGCTCAGCTGCTGTTTTCTTGAGTCATTAAGAGGATCCTGGATATCTCCTACTTGTGGGGATTACCAAAAACTTGCTGCTATTGGCAGACTAACTAAATAAGTGTTCGCATGTGGACTAAAGCAGCTTGCACCAGGAGACACTGCTGATCAGTGGAGCACAGGCTGATAGATCCTGGCTCCCGTGGGCACTTGGCACTTAGCGCTCAGGTTCATGCTATTGAGCCTGTGATGTTTGGACTGTAGCTTACCCCCTCTAAAATTCAAGTCAAAATTTAGTGTTAAGTATGAGAGAGATACCTACAAGTGGGAAAAAGTGAAACCTTTAAGGAATGTCCTTTTGTGTAATTAATGTACTAGTGGGTTACTGAATTGCCTTAAGGGTGAGTCCATTATAAAAGCCCTGATGGCTTGGTTTCTCCTATTCTCTTGCCATTGATGCCCTGAACCACTTTAAAACACTACCAATAAGAAAGACATCATCAGATTCCTTCTGCTTTGAGCCAACATCAATAGCCAAAATAAACTTCTCCTTTATAACTTCTCCAGCTTGGAGTATTGTGCTATCAGCAACAGAAAATGAGTTAAGAGCTGAACTGATGGTGAAACTTCTTTCTATGCCTCCGGACAAAAGTTCACAGAGAACTTGGCTGTCAGAACAATGTACTTCTCAGAACGTTTTTGACACCTAAGTTAAGTGACTATTAAGATACAGCTCAACGTGGACAGCTGAACTCTGGCAGCAGGGACTTTTAATGTCTTATTCATTTATAGGGCCATTTCACATGCTAATTTGACACTTCTCAGGTGTTAGGCAAGTATAAGGTACTACATATATCAATGGACATCATGACAAGATACTATAACAGAAATGTTACCAAGTTAGGAAGACATAAAATTATGTCAACAGACAAGCTATTGGTACTAAGGAAGTACCATTGTCATGAAAAAAAAAATAACTGTAGAGCATGATTTTGGTCTAGGGTAATTGTGAGAAAACTCAAAAGGGAAGGCTAGACAATGTCAAAAATACAAGCAGTCTGATGTGTCAAACAAAACTAGCATATGACAAGGCCACGAGATACAAAAGGAAAGACACATTATAGAGACAGAAGGAAGACTGTTTTGAGATATGGCACAAGGAAAGTGAATGTAACAGGATGAGGTTGTCAAAATGAGAACAAAACAGGTCCCTGCATTGCATAGGGATGCTTTTTGGTGCTGTTCTTCATGGAGGTATGATGTAGAGAGGCACTAAGCCAGGCAGTGTTATGATTTTGCTTGGGATCTGTGAGGTCCACTGAAGTTGACAGGGCTAGATATGTCCCTTAGTGTTGCTCCCTTGGCTCAGCCCTGTCAGAAAAGCTCCTGAGAGGGTGCATGTGCAAAGTTGACACCCTCTGCTCATCCATAGGCACTTGCTTTCATAAAATTTTGACTCCCACATCTGTAAGAGCACCTTTCTTGAGGTTTGTCTCTTACCATTTTGAGCTCTCCAAGGTCCAGAGTAGCTACCTTTGGGACTGGGTATTGAAAATACCCTTGGGACTCTTTCCTTGGGCATCTGAAAGAAGCATGGATCTTTTAGTCTCTTCTTATCCAATACTCAGACCTAACCCCAAACTGTGACCATGATATATTGTGTGGGCTAATCTAAAGACCAGAAATGCTGGTATGAAATGTTTTAGCAATATGTAAGTATTAAATATTATTTTAATATTACTCCTAGGTCTCTGGCTTTTAGCAGACCCCTGAAGTTCAGTAGCATGGTGGCCTGATTAGCTGGCTAGAGTATATGTCATCAGCATTGGTGGGTCTTCCAGGAAACTCTTGGCAAAATTATCCTTGTGAGGCATGGCTGCATCTGGTGAAACTTCATTTCCATGCAGGTGCTAGTGACATGACCAAGCCATGTAGAAATGAGAAATTTAGTGGCTTCTCTCCTCTGTGGTCTGTCTATATAACTTCATGAGAAGAACAGTCAGATATTTCTACCCCACCACACTGTGACATTTTAAGAAGAGAGAATAAATTCAAGCACCTGGAACAATGGTCAAGTAATTGAGTTTCACACACTGATGTAAAGGGAATTTGGAAAGTAAAACACACCTTAGGAGGAGACACAAACTTTCTCTTAAGAAGAAAGAAAAAAAAGAGTGTGATGTTGTTCAAGAGAAGAAACCCTCAGCTGGACTTGGTTTGTGCCACAATAAAATGTCATGCATAGAGTGGCTTCAACAATGGAAACATATTTCTCTGAGAAGCCAAGTCAAGATTCTAGCCAGTTTGATGATGTGGGAACTTTATCCTGGCTCACAGACTTTTAATTGTGCTGTTACAGGAGAGAGACAGAACTCTGTGGTATCCCTCATGCTAAGGACACAGAGACCATTATGAAGACCTACCTTTATGACTTAATTTAACCCCAGCTAACTCCCAAAGCTCTGATCTGTAAACAGTTTTATATTGAGGGATCTTGAACATATAAATCTGAGGGAGATAACCTTTCTTCAAATCTATACCATTACATTTGTGTTACATCCAAATAAATATAGTCTTTTCACTTCAAAAGTCCCTAGACTTACTGGTATTCGGACTATGAGAATGTCCCTGCCCCTTTTCTGCAATGTTTCCTGGGTGGTAGGTGCAGAAGCTGTGTCATAGATGCATCTGTTAGGGCTGAGAACCCCACAATCTGTTGATCTCTGTCTTGGGCCAGTTTTGATTTACTTTGATTGTCTCCATTTGCAATAAAGAGAGGGGCTGCTTTGATAAGGGGAGATAGTTACCCTTATCTGTGTATTTGTTAAGATTTGTTTTGAGTCATAGGATGTGGTTTTGAGAAGCTGCCATGGGCTCCTGTGTAGAATGTGTACTATTTGGTGTTGGGAGCACAGTATTCTGTAGATAGCTATTAGAACCATTTGATGTATGGGTTGTTATTAAATTATGATATTATTCTGGAAGTTTTTTGTCTTAATGATTTGTTTACATGGGAAAGTAGGGTATTGAAATCATTTACTACTGAGTTGAAGTTAAATCATGACTTTAAGTCTTGTATTATGGATTTATGAAATTAGGTGGTCCTGAGTAACACCGGGAAGAATGAGGATGGTACATGTGGTCTTGAATCCTGGATCCTTTCTATACTAGTCTGGGATATAGACTATAAGACCAAAGCTAGACCTGAGGGTCAGGCATGGTAAAGGCAGCTGAGATTACAGAAACTGAGACTGTGTACAAATGTGCATCCCAGACTGGGTCTGGTTGGATATGATGCAGCTGGGATCAGCCAGACTTACCAGACATGCCTGGAGCAGACGATGTTTGACTAGGAACAAGCCTAGAAGTGGAGAGATGCCCAGGCAGGACTCACAGATTGAATTGGCACATAGCATGTAAAAACAGGATAAGATCTAGAAAGTAGGGAAATTATAAGAAGACTAGCATTTGGAAACTTACTGTACTTGACTAGAACCTAGCTAGGCCTAGAGAGTGGATGTGGTGCAGGTGGGCTAAAACCTGGCCAGTTCAACACCAACATTATTTTTCTTATTGGAAAGTGTCCACACTTTCTCAAGCCATACTAGTGCTTAAGTTATGGTCCAGTGTTGTATTTAACAACCACTTACAATATCTATCATGGCTAGATCAAGAGATATAAAAATGACTGGAGACTGCTAAAACGCATCAAAATGAGTGTTTTAGCAACCTACTCTATTTCCCATATAAGCCAGTGCAAAAAAGCAATGAGTAAACTCTTCAGTACTGAGAACAGAAAATACAAGGACCTTCCCAGCCCATGCCGGTTATTACCATGCCTTCATCATCTATTAGACAGTAACACAAACATAGCCACTGACTATAATCCTTAACGAGGATATGCGACTCTGATAATATTTATCAGGTTTATTTGTTTGAAGCTGACTGAAATGAAAAGAAAATAGTGCAGCTTTGGCTCATTAGTCTCCTATGACGTGTGCTGCAATTCTAAGGAAAACATTATTGGCCTAATTTTAGAAGTACCTTCATCCGCGGAAGCACTAATCACTGAGGAGTAATCCTTGGGATGGAAAACACAAATTCCCAGAATTAAACGTTCTTGCTCATCTGTTTTCTGGTCACAGGAAATCTATGAACACCCTCATTTCTCATCAGTCCTCATCACTGAGGACTGAATAATGATGCAATGCTGCTGACCAGGCTGCCTTTATTTTCCTCTTTGTTAAGTTGGGTCCCTCCTAACCCAGAAAAAAAGATGGAAAAGGTCACTTCCTCCAGCAATCCCTTCCCATATCATTCCTTTCATTCACACATGTTAATACTTACATATTATTTGCATGTATGCTGTTTATTCTGCTATTTCTTTATTAAAAATGTTTACAGACACAAAGAAAGATGGCAGGGACACTCACTGTCCCAGGTCCTATTGTAATGATATGTGGCAGAAGGGCTAGATGAGTGAGGAAGCTATAGTTTCTTCCCTACAAGGCGACAGTTGTGGAATGCTGCTTCACCCTGGCCTGTTGATGACTTGACATCTAAAGTGCTGGGATTACCCACATGAAGCCATCAAAAGCTTGTATCTAGTAACACTCCCTCACAAGAGAGAAGAGAACATGGGAAGGTCACAAAGGCAGCATGTGAGACTGTTCCAGTAGTTGTTCAGGAGGCCCACAAGGCCTGCTGCTGACGTTGTTATCATGTGACTTTTTTGATGGTGTAGCTGCCCATAAATTTCTCATCTTCCTGCAGGTAATCACTCATCTACATTTCTGTAAATAAACTCAGTTAAATACATCAGTTCACTAAGCTAGACTTAGATGGAATGATTTCTTTCATCTGCCATTAATGAAGTATCTGAGATAAATAGATATCTCTTCACAACCCCAGCAAAAGTTAATGGAACAGCTATGTAATTCATTAAGAAAGATTCATTATATTAATAGGCTAACACGTGGTTATTGGTGTACAATATCTCCGTAGTATATGAGAGGGATGCAGCTCTCCATCACCAGTCTCAGGGGACAGCTTCTGACTGACACTAATATGTGAATGTAATGAGGCATATGGACTTTGTGCCAATGGAGATTGAGATGAGTAGAATATGGGAAGTAATTTGGAGATTCTCATGAGTTACTGGCTTTTCAAAGCAGGGTCTTAACAAAACAAGGTGGAGATTGGAATATGGTACTTTCCAATGTTGCTTTGATAATATGTACAATTTTTAACACAATAATAGCATTATTATCATTTATTTGAGACATTGTAAAAAGACAAATATTTTGTTCAATTTATGAGAGTTTCCACTAGAGAGAATTTGTTACTTTTCACACACTATGTATTGCTTTGCAGAGATGGTTAAAAGTCCCTGCCTTAAGCTTTGAATTCATTTCCAGTAGAAACACATAATATGTAAGTGGTTCATAAGGAGAGCAATTATATGATGTTGTAGAGAGGAGTAGAAAAAACTCCATGGAAGAAATATTATTGCAGCTTGGCTTTAGAGTTGAATATGTTTTGAGAAAGAAATGGAGACACAGTCTATCCAACCTTGAGCCAAATGATGGAAGCATAGTCAAGAGCATTTACAGAGGTTTTTTTTTTTTTTTTTTAAATTTTGGTGTTCTAGCATGAATTCCTGGTATTCCCTCTAAAAACAATACATTTCTTAGAGAAAGAACAACAGTTTTACAATCCCCACAAAGAAGCCAAAGGAAATAGAATCTGTGGCTACTTTGTGGTTGATGAAAATCAGGATTTTTTTTTAAATTTTTTTTTTTATTATTTGATGATTTTGCATCATGCACCCCATCAAACTCAGCTATCAGTCCTCTCAGGTTCATACCCACTCTTATTATCTCCTCATTTACAAACAGCCCATTTATGCTGCTTATTTAGTTACTGGAACATAATTAAACTCCCTGTGACCAGCCCCTTAAACAGAACAAGACCTTCCTTACTCATACCCCTGCCAGAGGCCATCAATGCAGAAGTGAAGCACTGAGTCATTTAGCTATGTTCTAACCTTGAGCTTTTGTATACAATGACACCATTTTTTTTTTTTCTAAAGTCCACTAATGAGTACATACATTCCCTGCTTCTCTTTCTGGGTTTGTGATACCTCACTCAGGAGGATATTCTCCAAAACCATCCATTTGCCTGTAAATTTTAGGATATCTTTTTTTCTTACTGCTGAGTAGTACTTTATTGTATAGATGTACCACAATTGATAATTTCTTATAAATTCCACTTTTCATCAGGGAGAAAGCAAGAACAACTACATAGGATAACATGAGGCCTTTCTTTATAGGTGACTCATTTGTGTAAGGCCCCTTCTTACTCCAGTAAGAGTTTGGTATTTGACACAGAAACTACAGCATCATGATCGTTTCGGTATATGTAGGCCTTGTAATTCTTTGGTTATTGGTAATTTTTTTTTTAAAATTCCAGCCTTTTCTCAGCTAAGCCTGTTTGGAAGAGTTTTGGCTTCACTGGGAAAGCATTTGCATTTCAAATGAGCCAATCCTGTATTTGAATCTCTGTATATTTATGCTTAACATCAATTTCCCTCCATGAACCTCAATTTTACAATCTGTATAGTATAAGCAAACAGAAGTCATCTTCACAAATTGTGAGAATTCAAGGACCTAACTCAAGTACAAGAAAATAGAAAATCTGAGACATGGCAAAGGACACAAGTCAAGATGTGAATACAAAGCTGAAGAAGCAACCAGGGCACAAATATTTCTATGCAAAACTCAGGAGAAATCAACTCAGTCACAGGTTTCTCAATGATGAATGTGCGCATGAATCACCTGAGAAGCAGATTATGATTACAAGTTTTTAATAAAACCCAATTTTTAGTTTCAAATTAACCCCACCTCCCAGCAATATTTAATCTTTGGACTTTTAACCACAAGGTAGCAATAATGGAACTCTCATCTGGAGACAAGCCTCCTCATCTTTGATTTTGTGCTCTTGAAGCCCAGCTCTCTACCTCTTAAATGATAATCTTTTTCTGGAAAATCCCAGATGAATTCAGTGTTCTTATGCCCCATACTGATGATTACATAAAGGAAAAGAGCTTAACTAGAGGAGGCACAGTGTTTGCCTCTATCACTTTTACTTATCAATAAGATTTAGCTTGCATATCCTTTACAAACAGAACTGAGCTCACAAGCCAGGGACCGCTGTTGGAAATCTGGCCAAAGCCCAGGTGGAGGTTTTTTCTGGCAGGAAGGTAGGAAATGAAAGGCTCTCACTGTCACCAGTCTTCTCCATTGTTGGAGTTCATGTCTCGCTGCACAGGAAACAGATTCATCTGTGGTTTCCTTCATGATATTTTTCCAAGAATAGAAAATGACTCTATGGCAGCAGGTTGGTAAGTAGGTGGAGTATTTTTCATTGACAAGTGTTCTCCAAGTGGCCAGAATCCAGGTCTAGGTTTCTGTATCTTCAAATGTAATCAGAAAACAGCCAGTTGGGGTCAGAAGAGTTGGACGCCCCTTTAGGCTCTGAAATTACCAGCTTGGGTCCTTGGATAATTCTCTAATGAATCTTTACTTAGCCACTGATTCAGTATAAATGTCGTTTTTTTCATTATATTTTGTTCTGTTATCCTTTACACAAACTAATACCTAAATTCAGTACATCCATATATACAGCTATTCTACTCATTTTCTATGAGGTTCTCTCAAGATTAGACATATTTTTAATTTTATGTTCAGCATTTCTTCAACCACTCTCGAGAAAGTACTATGAAAACAGTAGTGATGTATATGTCACTGTCTCTAGCATGTAGCCTGGGCTGGATATATAATATATGTTCAACAAATACTTCCCCCATCTAAGTCCTAACTGGGCCTGATCGTGTCTAGCTTTTGAGATCAGATGGCATCATGCTCAGTATGCTGTGACAAAAGACTCAAGTATTTCTGAGTGAAGAATGTTTAATTTCACATCCTGCTCACAATTCTTAAGTGTTTCCTTCATCTCACTGTTCTGGATTCTTCTGCTTTTTTCTGTCTTTTTTTTTCAACTTCACTCAGGATATTTGCAAGCCTATCATTTCCTCACAAACATGTCCCTAATTATTCTCACTATAATCATCATATAAAATTGTTTGCATTTCTAAAAGTAGGGAAATCTCCATGGCCATATAGTCATGGAACCTGAAAGACTTCAGTAAAGTCTTAAAAGAAATGAAAGCCATGAAATCCACTACTCAGAATATATTTTTCTCCAGCTTATTTTTTCAAAGGGGTCAGATGAGCTGAATAAAAAGCAAGTCATAAATCACTTTTCTGGTGATTTCCGACGTCAGGAGCAAGTGGTGTAATGGTATTCTCAATCCTTGGATCGCTCAAGACTTCTAAGTAGAGGAAAACGTGCCTCTCCAGTTTGAGCAATTTTGCCCTAAGTAAAAAAAATATCCTTAGAAAATGTTTCACATCTAATAAGCAGTCAAGGTTTTGGAAGGCATGCACAGACAAAATCCCTCAGGCTCCTCCCCTGCTCCCTCCTATGTTGGTGGCTTGAATTTGGGGGATTTGTGGTAGAGCTAAGCATATGTCCATACTTCTCTCCGAAGCCCAGCTGTCATTGTGTAGTCTCTGTCTTCCTGTACATAAAGCATCCATCCCCTGTGCATCTGGAGGCTTGGAGAAAGTGCTCTGCCAGTCTGCACATGGAATTTGCAGCTCTCAGCTTCAGCACCTGTGACTTGAGGGATCTGGAATATATTTGTGTTTCCTGGTCACAGTTGGAGCAGTGAGATTTGACCTTTAGAAGGCAGAGGCTTATTGCAAGCCTGTTCTTCGTTCTTTTTAAATTGTGTACATATTGCAAGAGTGGGACACCTCTGCCTACTGAAAGACAGAGGAATGTGCCTGGAAGTCGGGTCTAGACTGAATTCCTAGGCGGGAAATCAGTGGGGACAGAGGTGAATGCCACAAGGTTCAGTCCAATTTTCTGTCTTGTGTTTTTAGCATCTTTATATTTCTTGATTTCAGGCAACCTGAGAAGAGAGAGAGAGGAGAGAGAGAGAGAGGAGAGAGAGAGAGGAGAGAGAGAGAGGAGAGAGAGGGAGAGAGAGTGAGTTTGTGAGCTGTGGATGACCATAACAAACTGGCTGGGGTTTCCACTGGTGATTAGTTTAAATGCTTCACCTCCCTTCCACTTCTAATCTGAAGTGCATTATGGTCCCTAAGGAAGCTCCAAGACTTTACAGGTCTCTGGTTTACTGAGGGGAGCGGCAAAGGGAGGGAAAAGTGCTGTCTGTCGTGTCTGGTTTATAGACACCTGTAATCAATCATCAGATGAGTGGGGATTTGCTGAAACTATTGCATTAGGAAAGTACTAATCCCAATTGTCAGTGTGATGAGTCAGATACAGAAGGAGAATGCAGGAGACATGCAAGATTTTTCCATCTTGTTTTTTGAATATACTAGAAAAGCTTAGCGAGCCCTGGGCAAGGACAGCTCTGAATCACATGGCTGGCACCTCAATAAAAGCTGGTATCTCAAACCCTCATGTGGTCTTTATTTTAAGATGCTCGTCCCCACCCATTTATAATTCCATGTCTTGAGAAAAATCATCCTCCAAACCCTAACCATCTTGTACTTCCTATCTACCCTCAGCTGTGTCACATGCCAATCAGCCATGAAATCCCCTGGTGTTACTTCTTGTTTCGTTCCTACACATGTCCACTGTCATTTCTCCTAGGCCTTCTGTGGGTTCCCCTCAATCAAGGTCTCTGCCCAACTCTACTCTCAACCTTAGCCCTGACTTCAGCCAGCAGCATTACAAAATGTACCTAACCTTGTTCTTTCTGAACTCATAAGTTATTTTATCATATTAGATAGTTTATGATCCATCCAACCCCTTCATAGCAATGCACATTTTATGGTTTTGTTTCGTCTGCTTTCCAGGCATTTCTTACTTGCTTCATTTAGATTAGATAATATTAATTTCTCTAGATGGGGGCACAGTTTTATCTCTGAGAAGTCTTCTCAGTAGTTTATCTTTCACCCAAACATTCTATATCTATTGATAACTTCTTAGGTAACTGTGGAATGATTGGACGGTATCTCTCCCTCCATTTTCTGATCAGCAGTGAAATTGTATTTACATAATTGGTGTTCACAAAGCCTTTTTTGAGCCAAAATGATTAGCTTCAATTTTCTTCAAGTCACCCTTGTTGTTCGTTATATGAGATGTGCTTTACTTTCTAACTTCGTGGACATATAGACTGATCCTTCAGTACAGTTACTGACTAAAACCTTCTTCAATGCCAGGAAGGCATAAGGGGTTTCCCAGGGTCCTAGAGTCCATCTCTGCTTTTCCAGTCCTGAAGTCAGTCAGTGGCTTTCCTGTAGCTTCAAAAAGCCTTTTCAAAGAGTATTTAATTTCAGAATGAATGAAACTGGATGTGTTGGGTTAAGTATATAATCCTATGAATGATTAAAAATGTCCCAGAGTGAAGACAGAGAAACGTAGGTCATCTGTGGGATGAGGACGTAACATTGTAGTATTTCTAAGGTTTCAATATCAGTCTTCAGGATGAAACTCTATTTACTACCAGTGTCTACTTGTTACTAAGTATTTACTCCTTCTGAGTATCATCTGAATACATGTGTATAGTTTCTGATTTGAATGGGACTTTGTGTATACCCCCATCTTGAACACTAAAGGACTAGTTTGCAAAGAGTTTCCATCTACTGTACCCCATGAAGCTCTGAGCTCAGCTGCACAGCCACTCAACTGTTTTTCATTGCATCTTAGTCACAGAGGAACTGACGAACATGGAGACAATCTCCTGGAGCACAGATTCAAGTGACTCTTCCCCTCAGGGAATCACAAGGAGAGGAATGTGTTATGAGGAGAACCGTACTTATCAGACATTGCACTGGCATCTTGGTAACTGTCAATTGAAGCTTTGCTGTGCACATACAAACATGAGATGTGATGTGAGTGGCTCTGTAGAGCCAGGCTTGGAGGGCACTGCCATGCTGTTGTGTAAAATGACTGACAATTGTAACTTCACCACTGACTTGGCAAAGTCCAAAGATCCAGCTTGCATGAATCCAGGTGCAAGGGCAGTAGCTAGGTCAGGGTGATGCCTGAGAAATAGGCAGTCTTACCATTTACAGGTTTGTGTGGTTTTTGTTCATTTTCAGTACTTTTTAAAGGTGTTCCTGAAATAACAACAAAGATCACTAAGCAAATTGAAAGATTCCTTAACCTTGGGAACTTCAGCTTAAAATTTAAAATTTCTTTTTCAGCTTTTTAAAAATGCCCATTTCACTGGAGTTGTTACAGTAATGTTACTGTGTTCAGATTTTTCCTGGCCTCAGGATTCTTAACATGGGGGCAGTGTCAGAGTTAGGCCAGCTGTGTGATGTAAGCTTCACATTCATTTGAGAGACAGAGACTGATCACATGACTTAGAGCGTCAAATAGCACATGGGGGAAGTTCCTTAACCATCTGGCCCTGGAAAAAGGTTTAGAGCAAAGCCCAACAGAGCATCTTTCTCTTTCTCTATTTTCTTGTGTTACCTCTTCCACTCAATAATTGATGAGATACCAGGGAGGCTGGAACATGTCAAGCTCTCAGCCCCAAACTTTCACATGAAAAGCAGGGAGGGCCCCCAAGAATGTTGACAATGTGTGGCACGTTGCTAGCCAGCATCTTCATCTTCTCTCACTACCTCCTCTATTAAGGAAAAAAAAAAGATTTAGTTGAATCTCATGTCTGTTGTGGTATTATTAAGATGAATGTAAACTGGGACTGAGTATGGTGGCACATGTCTGTAATTTTATCACTGGGGAGGCAGAGGCAGAGAGATCTCTGGAGTTCCAAGCCAGCCTGGTCTACATACCCAGTTCTAGAACAGGTCATCCAGGACTATGAAGTGAGATCCTTCCTGTATTTAAAAAAAATGAATTCATATATTTATAGGATTCTATACTGTATGTTGATTTTTACTCCATTACTATTTTTCTGGTTTTAAATGAAACTTAATAAAACACATTTTCAAATCTTTAAATATGCCACTGTCCTGAAATTGTGTTTCATGAATGTCACCCTGTCCCCATACCCACTATAAAGGCCTACATTTTGCTAACAATTTTTCTTTTCATAATGAGATGGAAGTGTTTTGTTTTGTTTTGTTTGTGAAATTTGGGAGAAGGCAGATTTCACAGAGAAATTACAAGTCAAATTCAAAGCACTCAACAAGTTCTTATTAAGCGTCGCTATCTTTGTGTGTATGCCCCTCATTATGCTGCCATACACACAGGCTCTTAAATTGGTCTCAGATTGTAGGAGTTTGCAATCTGGTTGATATGCCCGTAATTCATCCATACCCCAAATGTTTTCCTACAAAGAGGCAGGCATTAAATAAATTCTCGTCCGCAGCTAGGCAATTACAGTTCCTTGATTGTAACAAACTAAGTTAGACTCTGCCCAACTTGGGCTTTTTAAAAATAGGAGTTTAAGATACTTAACTCTCAGAAATAAGGAAAAGCCTCTTTATGATTTTTCTTAAAGCAGCACTATTGCTGGTAAGCCAAAGTAAGAAACGTGGGTTTAATTGTGATGTGGAAAGAAGTCATTGGATGGATGGAAAGGGTGGAAGTGGCTGATCTGCTTTATAATTCCTAGTAGAGTTTCCAGCTGTTGTGAGAACACTTTATAGATGGGTGGGCTAAACTATAGATGCGAAGTTCAGAGCCATATTTCAGGATCCAGGTGAGAAGGTATTGTCACAAGAAATGTCCATATGCCTTCTCCAGAGAGGAGTAGACAGAGCCAAACATAAATGTAAGGTTTACAAAAGGAAAAAGCATCAAAAGTCACCTTCAAGCCCATTTTTGGGGTTCCTCGTATTTTCGCTTGAGCAGGGTGAAAACTGTTTTGTTTCTTGTGTGCGTGTGGAGGGGCTGGAATTAGCTAAGAACCACTTTGGAGGATGTCGGCAACAATTCTGTCATGGCAGTTATAGACACTCATGCTTCCCTGTGGAGACAGCACACATATTGAATGTAGACATGTGAACTGGGGGCTTCAGGAGGAAATCAGGGCTGGCAAATCTACTTCTATTTTTTTACTCTACTGACATGTCAAGTGACAGTTCTGATAAAATATCTTGGTTAATGATGCTTCTATAGTAGAAAGAGAATGCCATATTTACTGGCTGGTCTGCAGAGTCAGAAATGGGGACATGTGTTTCACTAGGATCCATAGAAGACAATGGTGACTAAAGATGCATGAAGTATTGCTGCAAAGAAAAAGTGAACAAAGTACAAATGGATTTGGTGGCATAAAAATTCTTGGAGACGTGAAGAAATGATGGAAACAGTAATCTTATTGGGATGTGGTAGGGAAAGAATGTGGAAAAGTCTGTATAGAAAATGAAGAATAGAAATATTTTAGTTCTATTATAATAGTACTGTAAGCCTGCAGTATCATTGTGTAAGGACTATAGACTGCTAAAATGGAACTATGAACCTCTGCATTATGTGAAGTCATCTCTACAGTTTCAGAGTAAAGAGGTTGCACAATGCATTGGCAGCATAACTAGGTTTTGGTAATGACTTTGCACATCATTCATTTCTCCCGTATTCTTATTTATCATGAAGAGAGCGAAAAAGATTGCTGGAGATGCTTTCATAATAACACTATCCTGTCCATGAAAGTCCTGCTGCTCATCTTCTAATATTGTCACATGGGTTGTTAAGATCTCGCTCTACAAAGGCTTGAGGGACACAGACATTCATTCTGTGACAGCTGAAGCTTTGGAATAGAAATCGTTGATGGCTGCCTACTTGTCTGTTGGTGGTGGTGCTGAGTTATAGAAGGTGGGAGCCCGGCTTTGGCATGGAGCAGATAACTTGCAGTCTTGGTGCAGACTAGAAATGTTACCTTTTGGTATCCTCAGGGACTTCTTGTTTTGAGGACAGGGGAGTGGCAGGCCTGAGGACACAGTGGCAAGGGATAAAAAAATCATTTGGGCAATAATTGCTCATCCTCTCAGTAATGGGCTGAAGACATATTGAGGTTGCAGATGAAGAGAAAGGAAAATGGAAACTCCTGGTTTAGAGGAACCAAGACATGAGTGTAATGATGCATAGAAATGTCCGGCACACAGTTCAGTATACTTTTGAGAGTTGTTGACTTGACACTTGTGGAGATCATTCAGTGTAGAGTGATTTTTTTTTCAGTGAAATTCTGTTATTTTGGGGCAAGCACTTTGTAAGTACTGTTATTACTTATTGCTTGCAACTTTATTTTATGATGGATTGGTGATCATACAGGTGAGGAAATTGAACCACAGAGAGGATGAATAATTTGTTCAAAATCATACTGCTTGAAAGATCTGAAACCTTTTACAGACCTTGGGAATTAGAACTAAAACTTATTTTTTTTTATCCTGGTGTGTAAGTACTAAAATAAATGAGAGAAAACATATAGAGTCCAACAATGTGCTCTGTCCATGGAAGGCCTTCAGTGAAAGGCAGCTATGAAACAGCCTTTAAAGAATGTTTTAACCACATTTTCTGTGGAGTTTAAAAGAACCAGAAAATGTGAAATTTTGAGCCTAGTGTCTGGAACTTAATGAATGTTGATGCACAATCTCACCAATATCAATATATATAGAAATCTACATTCTTAATTCTGATTGATGAGAACTGTGTTGCTCCTAAAGGCCACTAGGTGGAGCTACCAAAGAGCAAGTCTGTTCATTTACCTTCAGATTTGAGCTCAGACTCAGGTAGGCTATGGAAGCAGGACTTCTGCAACCAAAAAAAAAAAAAAGAAAAGAAAAGAAAGAAAGAAAGGGAGAGAGAAAGGGAGAGAGAGAGAGAGAGAGAGAGAGAGAGAGAGAGAGAGAGAGAGAGAGAGTTGTTAAAAATACACAAACAGATGGCTAAGGAAAGAAATAGGGTTGCACTTAAAGCATATATTTGAGTAAGCAACTAAAACAAAGAGCATTTATATCCAGAGAGACTGTTAATTTGATAGGCAGGCAGCAAGGGCCAATGCAAATTTCCTCTGCTGGAAAAGCTAAAGGAATCAGAAATCTTGCCTATGTTCTCTCAAAACCATACTACACTCCAAAGCAACTAAATCTATGATGCAGACTAACATTTGAACATTTGAACTCTGGTGTGTGTGTGTGTGTGTGTGTGTGTGTGTGTGTGTGAGATGTAACTCAGTAGGGTTCATATCACACCCCTCCACCCAGCACTGCCTAACTTATAATTTGATAGCTATCTTGCTAGCTGCCAACTCTGTCCAAGATCAACACATGAAAACACCCACTGTTCCCAGGAATGCTGCCTCAGAAGGAGACAATCCCAGGTATCACTCTGTTGCAACCCCTCCATTCCAGGTGGCTGTCTGGGAGAAACAGAGCAGCTAGCGTTTCTTCAGGTTCTTTCCCTGTGAGCAGTGATGTAATGCAATTGAAATCTTCGCCTGCTTATTGTCCTGTCACCCAAGGTTCTATGACTCTATAGTATCCTGAAAAAGGATTAGATTCTATTAGAAATAAAACCCATGTCTAAACTTTATCATGTCCTTTGGGTCCATTTTCCAGATTCCACCCTCCGATACTTGGGTATCTTTCTTCTTTCTCTTGCTTCCTGGATCTCCCCACTAAGGCCATATGTATGTGCTTGTAGTCAGTGTGACTGAGCCCCCCAAACACAGATTCCCAGGAAAACTGAACAAAAGAGGAGGGAGAGGCAGAGCATGTTAAATGTCTCATTAGGCCTTCTGTCTGATTCTCATTAGATTCGCTGACTGCTTCTCATTAGGCCCATTGCCTCAACTTCTTTCAGACCCTGAATATGTAGGCCAGTGCTTATTGTCATGGTTGGTCGAGAAGATCTATTTCATTTATTCATAAATTGAATGTGGCTTCTGAAAAGTCCCAAGCAGTTTCTTTTGGCAAACTTAAGGCGGGCTTATTGTTGCTATTTGCTATTTATCGAGTAATCCTAAGCAGGGTGGGCAGGAGAAATCATTTAAAAATGCAGCAGAAAACTTCAAACACTGCTTCAGAATTAGGGCACTGGGGAATAATTGTTGCAGCCAAAAGGCCAGCCTCCTGTGCAGACATCTGCAACAGGACATCATGAGCAAAGTCACAAATACCAGTGTTCACACACACCATGAGAAGGATGAGAACACGGGGAAGAAGGAGGGGCAGAACATTAGTAAGTTAAACTCTATTCTCTCAACCATTGTAGAGCATGCGCAGAGAATGTTGAACTAAGAGGCAAATAATCACATTAAAAGGCTGCTGTACAGTTTAATACTCTACAAATTATGCATATAATGCATTACCATGTTGAAAAGACACCAGTTATGTCTCAGTATTCATCTCATTAGAACAAGTGGCTGCTGGGAAATCTTCCTCTGAGATGGCAGGTGGTTCACAGAAGTTACAACAGATCTGACATGCCGATAATGATATAGTGGACATCACTTTGGAGTCTCATGGAAGAGACATGTTGCCAGTGATGCAAAGAAAAAGTAAAAAGCCTTTGCTCAAGGGTAAAGAATAGTAATAATAATTGAATGTTATGTGATCCCTTTACTCTTGATCTCCTCCTTGATGTTAGCATTCTCATTTGAGTGAACATGGTATGTTCTCAGCCCTTACTCTGAGAACCATCTGATACCCTAAATCAGAGATTCTTCTCCCAAACAGTTATATTTTTCTTCCCCAGACTTGCAAGGCTAAGGCTTTAATAACTCATAGAAACCAGGTGTTATTCCTTCAATTGAATGTCTGAAGTATATTTGATATGGCTTTATATGAAAAAGTCAGACTGCACACACACACACACACACACACACACACACACACACACACACACACACAAGCTTTGTAAAATTGGACATCAATACAAGATTTGAACTTTCTCTATTCCATTCCTCAACCCAGAGTCTAGAAAAGAGATATCTCCATATATGGTCTTCTCCTCTATCAGGAAGCAAGGCAAGTCCTCCCCAAGGAAGAAGGACCATGACTCACTAGCAAGGGCAGGGTGGGGTCCTGTCAGAAACAATCCAGCTGCTACTTAAGCTGGAAAGACATGTCAACTTTTTGTAGGGTTTTTTTGAGTGTGCAGTGTCCCACTCTGAAGATGACATGGGAGACATGTGTGTTCTGTGCCTTTGGACGAATGCATATCATTCATAGATACATACCATATCACTTCAGTCACATGGTTCCTGTATACTACCTTTGTGTTAGGCTATATGGTCAGCCTTTAGGAGTTCAACACTGACATTAGAGAGTAAGACCTATTGTTAGGAAAGGGCACAGTCATTCCAAAGATGCTTGTACAGAACCTCCTCTACCCGCATTACAATAAAACTTGTAAGAAAGTTTTAGCATAGTTGGTGAGCTGCCCTCATTCTGAGAGAAACATTTTGGAGGACTTGACCTCTTCACATGCCAGGATATGTGTGTATAGTCAACTGCAATGTTCATTCACAACATTTGCAAACAAAACCTGTTTGCCTTTCAAATGGCTCCTTGAATGTACTGTGTTTATGAAGTGCTGGTAAGATGACAGGTCTTTGTGCATTCATGTTTGATAGAGACATGCTCATTGGTGCCTCTGAACCATGGTTGTGAGGATGGCATAAAATTTTGGCTCCAAAGCCTTCAGCCAAAAACCCAGTTCAGAGGCAGGCTGGAACAATACACTGAAAATGATCTTGGTCTTTCAAGCACTTTATCCCATCCAAACTTTCAGGGTAAGAACTTGATCTCCCAGAAAGTATTTCTTTTATTGCCAACCATAGAGAATCACTGAGAAACTAATTAAAGAATTTGAATCTCAGTTCCTCTTTCGTTAGCTGACCCTCGACCAGGGGCTGGACTCCAAACAAAGGCACTCTGAGCCAGCAAGATATAGAGTGAGACTCATCAGTGTACAGAGGCTGTATGCTCTCAGGCTCCTCTTTCAAAGACTTACCTAAGTGCAAACTACTCTGCCTTCTTTTTTTTTTCAATGGAGTTTCATCAGAAATAATCAAGTTTGAAGTTCCTGAAAGTTATTCATTTATTGGATTCGACTTTCCACCCTTCCCTTGAATTTCAGAAGCCAGGTCAACAGTGAGTTCTCATGGAAAATTAAGTACATTTGCAAAGGTGCTTAGAGAAATATGCTTGTTTCAGGTTTCAGACTCCCAAGAGGATAGTGGTCATTGATTTCTAGCCTTAAAACAACGATAAAGACTTCCAGATATGAATGGGCTTCTATGGAATCCAGCCAGTCAGCCTGAAAGCCTCCTGCAGTAAAACACTTGGTTTCATCCTGGATATCCATGCTTCTCTTCCTTTCCTCCTCCCTCACTTTTTAAGATCTCCTCACTTGGCAGCCATCCTGATGATCACACAGAATGGCATTTATTGACTGAATAGTTGGCTTATTGAAGAGTAACTACTTTAAGATTGTGAAATGATTTCTGAAAGTTACACAATTATCTACAGAAGTAAAGGCCTTTATTATAATGTATATCTTTGCTAGTCAATTATGTGGTAGTCATAAACTTAGGGAAGAGGGGCCCCAGGCAGGCTCCTGGGAAAGGAGTACATTTAACTAATATCAAAAAATAGTAGACTTGGAGATTTGTAATTTATACTTAAAACTAATCAAAAGAAACAAATGATATTTTATTTTAAAACACATTTTTTTTCATTGTGGCCAATAAAATAAATATTGGTATTAAAGCTTTCATATGAGAATAACAAATTAGATCTCACTTCTCAAACCTCATTGGCCTTATCACCAGCTCACCAACATTACTGAATGATTCTGTCTGATCCATTTAGGTTATCATTATTGAATGGGATTTTCAAAATGATTTCACATTGGGTAAAGACCTTTTAATGCAGAACAAAGTTACTTATATACAAGAGTTGCTGGGTATCAGTGAAAGTAGATACAGGTTTAGATTCAGAATGAGAGCAATCAAGTCCTTTTCTCTGATGTAGCGCATGGCTCTTGCTGCCTGAATGCCATAGGATAGCACCTTGAAACTGGATATAATGCTTTTGCAAATTTCCTAATTTTCTCACTTTGGTGACATATTTGATAATGGCCGATAGATTTTCATGCAAAAGACCAAACATTTGACTTTGAACTTTTGCTGACAGGTTTAATGTGCAGAGACCAGCGAGTGAGACTATTATGCAACCATAGAAATATGCAAGAAGTAAGATGGAAAGGGGGAATTAATTGTCTTGAATTATTTGAACATGACAGCATGGAATTCGCTTTAAGTAAAAACTTGCATGACAATGGAATCTTGAAGGAATTACAGCTAAAATTGGGGGAAGATGGACATGGTGCTGTGTGTTTTTTAAAAGAAATCACTGTGCTGAATTGTGCTATGTAGAATTCACTGTTTTCTCTTCCCTTAACAAAATCTTGGGTGTATTCCATAACTTCCTGGTCACATTTGGTAATTAAAACTTAGTGTGGCTTAATTTAAACCCTTAATTGCATATCCAATTTAAAGCTAGAGCTGTGACTTGGGCTGCTTAGAAAAGAGGTGGGGGCAAGATCTGTCTCTGGAGCCATGCTGTCCTCCCCCTCCGTAAGCCCATCTCCTCCTAGGAGCCCAAAGGAGAGCCAAGGGCTCAGAGAAATCCTTCTTTAAATTGCTGCTTTACTGTGGATGGAAAGTGCCTTAGGAATTACTCTGATTTTTCCTGGTCCCTTCAACTGCTAGTTGTTTTTACAAAAATGTTTTATATGTATCTTCAAGATTTCTCCATCTTCCTTAATGTAACCTTGCCTGCCTCTGTCCCTGAGTGAGTATCTCAGGTCTTAACTCCCAAGACAGTAACTAAAGTTACTCCATATTCCCAAGGATCCTTTAAGTGGAACCAGTGAAAAGTCTTGGGTTTCCTTTAATGTCAGGTGAGCATGGAATTAACCTATATGTGTTAGTGATCAACTTGCCCTTTCCAGATTTTACTGCCATTATTTCTGTAAATTTTTATAAACACATCTTTAGAAATTTCTAGACCAAAAGTTGATTACAACCCATGGAATTCTATAGGTTTGTGCTATACCCTAGGATCACACATAAAGTACTTCTAAAGACTCTGGTACCATATTTTCTATTGAGAAATCTGAGCCCATAAATTTTTGAAACTTAAATGTGCCTTAGTCTCAAGGAAGTATCAGTCCCCCTTTATTGTAGGTTCCTCCAATTTTTATGGATATTTCCTTGCAGTCTACTCATTTCCTAAGAAGGGAATATATACTCTTCTCTGGTTTTATGGTTGGGGCTCTGGCTCAGAACCTCTTCTACATCTTCCAAACCTAGAGAAGGCCCAATTAGATGGTATCATGAGACCATCCTTCTGTCTCTCTATTCTATGGGTCATAATATGTGGAACTAAATGATGTTGCTTCTTGATGGATCTGGTAAGAGTATGAGTATTTTTGTTTCTAGTGATGTGAAATACACTGTTATATGACTTTTTCAGGGAAATGTGTTTTTACAAAGGCAATTTAAATGGAAAATTGTGACAATAGAATGAAAAACTACATTTCACATTCTTTTTTTTCTTCCAACCCCCCACATCCCTCTACCTTTCCAGACCCTCCCAAACCAATCACAAAGCATGGACGAACTCTATTACTGAGGGCTGCAATCATTTCTTGTCATGTTCTTGTTCCCAGAAAGAACATAAGTGACTACCTCTTATCTTTACAGTCCTTATTCTTTACCAGGTGGCTTCATGGGCTGAAACATTTCACATTCTATTTTAATTGTTCATCAGCAAATTGATTCATATCTATAGGTCAAAGGGCAGAGTTTCTTTGTGAAAGTGTGAGGAAGGAGACTCCATTGACCTTACTTTGGCAGGCATTAACACAGGCCATAGGAAAGATCGAGTAATGTTGATATGCACGCTATCCTATGCCTACATACCTAGAATCTTTCTGGGAATTTAGCTTCTAACTTATAGCTCCTATGTCAGTTGGTCCATCTGTGCAGCCATCACCTGTTCATATTCCTTCTGTTCATTTATTTATTCTAAAGTCCTGACTGATATCATCTAAAGGCTGTGTTACAGTTTCACTATGGGATCTGCTGGTAAGTTACCTTTTGGCAACTTGGGATATTGATTTTTAGCAAGGATCCCTAATAAATCCAAATAAAGTTTAAGAAACTTTGGACTACCTTGAAAATATAGAAAGGTATCGTCCCATCAATGAATCCATGACTAATCTCCCTGAAATATCTATAGGAATGCCTGGCCTCATAATGAATCTCTGGAAACATGTAAATCAGTTTCTATTTACATGCGAACTTTAACATGCCTTGATCATTAAATTTGTTTCTGTCCTTTCCTGAGTCTGGCAACAAGGAAGAGATAAGATGTCAGACATTTTCTTGATCAGTCAGTTAAAGAAATTTTCTTGATTAGGTTATTTAAAGTGGGAAAGCCCACTCTAAATGAAGGTGGCACCTTTGGATGTCTGCCTGATTAGGAGATCTACAGCAAAAGCAAAGCTTATTTCCTTATTGCCTTTGTTTCCCTGATGAGCATTTTCCTTCTGGCCCAACACCACTTCTTCCTCCACACCTGCCGTATTCTTATTTGAATAGCAGAACTCAGCTCCTTTGAACTTCTATGTGAGTTGAAGATAGGCAGATTCCCATGAGCATTTTCTCATATAATAGACAGTTTTTAAAAGATCATTCTGAAGGAGAGAGTTCAGATAAAAAATAAACTCATGATGCTAATGAGATGGTTCAATAGATGGAGGTACGTGATGTCAAGGCTGACTGAGTTCTGTCCTCAGAATCCACTTTGGTGGAAGAAAAGAAACAACTCTCAAAGCTGTCTTCTGATACACACACACACACACACACACACACACACACACACACATACACACACACCATGGCATGCATACACACCTGCAATAGCAGAGCAAATGTATAAGATAAAATTAAAACAATAAACCTAGAGCCTGACCTGTGATAGTCTTTTCTCACTACCTGAAATTATTATTTATTTATTTTTGGCTCATTATAAATCTTCCTAAACCTGAATGCCAACTCTATGATATGAAGGACATTGTCTTCTTACTTTGTGCTTACCATTGGTTCTCAGCCAGTTGCTTAGAGCCCAACACATAAGAAGCATACAGGTGTCTTTTAAAGGATCATACATATTCATGAACAAAACAAAAACCTTACCATCATAACTGGCAGTCATCCAGGTGAAGCGTGGATCACAATGGATTGAAAGAAGTTTCGTCTGAAACATTCTTAGATAAATAGATTAGCTGCTGAGGCCGGAAACCTGTTCTGAATGGCACAGGAAACAGTCTGCAGATCTTTCTCAGCCACCTTATTCTGAGGCCTAAGGGCAGACATCAAGAACAGGATCCTGAAAACTAAGATGCAATCCTGACTGAAGCTTAGGGGTACAGGACAAAGGACAGGAGAAGTAACACATGAGGATGGTAATAGGGTGGGGCTCAGTGGAGGACAGTTTGAAGGCAATGGTCAGAATTTTATATTTGGTCCAGATGGTAATAGCAAGCCACTGAAGGGCCATGTTTACACATTTTCAAAATCCAATTAGGATACCACATGTTTTTATGGTCTAATCACCCATTTTGGACCCATTAAATAAATTAGTTGAAAGAGAAAAACAAAGGAAAAAAAATAAAATGATGTGTCATTTGATAGCATTAGGAAATCATGGGATAAATGTGTTAAATTGGAATGTTTGACCTGGAACCAAATGAATCCAAATATGGTCTTTATGACTGAGTCTCGAACTTTAACCAGACCCACAGCTGATATTACAAAACATGCACAGTTCAGAAGCAAATACAATAAAAGAGGGCGATTTGGGTGAACAGAGCAGGCACATCCACTGTGGAGTGGCTTAGACATCCCCTTGTCCAGGGCAGAAGGCAAGCCTGGCTGACATCTTATGGGACTCCAAGCTCTGCATCCCAGCAGTTCCATTGGCCAGCAGCTGATGTGAGAGGAGGAAGCAGCCACTTCAGTGCAATTCCCTCCAGAGAGGAAGAAGTCCAGTCATACAGAGAGGTCAGCAAGGTAGAAGGGAGGACGGAGGTAAAACACACCGAGAAGGAAGTGAGACACAAGCTGGAGTTCTGTATGGCTTTAATGGACTGAGCCCCATAGTAACACTTACAGTGAACCTGTGTGGTGGCAAAAGGCACTGGCAGCAACTGGGGCAAAGGCTGCTTGTTGGGAGAACATAACTATCCTTGTTGTCTTGTGCTAGGTGATTTTATTTCTTTCAAAGAGTCCAGCACCAGGGAATAGTTCAGAGGTAAGATACTTGCTTAGTTTGTACAAAGCCCAGAGTTCAAATCCAACTTTAAATGTAACACAGGTAAAATGGGGTCACCCAATGGAGGAGTCTAAAAACTAGGTGAGAAATGTAGAAACGTGGACCTTACCTCTGATATACTAAATTAGAATCAACTTCAGAAATACCTCTTAAGTGATTTATAAGCACACTGTAGTGTGAGAAAGACTACAAAAATACCTGAAATAAACCAACTTCAAAGGAGGATATTTATTTTGTTCTGATGTCTCAGCCTGGGACTGCGAGACTGTGTTTCTTTGGGCCCTTGGCAGTGCATCATTATGGGGTTAGTGACAGAGCAGATCTAGTCCCTTTACAGAGGTCAGGAGGCACAAAAAAGAGAGAGTAGGTTTTGATCTGGCTATCTCTCTCAATCATGTGTTCCTAGTTGCCTAATTTCCTTTCATGACAAGCCACGTCTTAAGGGCTCCCATTTGTCACATCCCAGGATCAACACAGACTGGCAACAAATCTTTAACTTAAGCCGAGCCAAAACAACTGTGTAGTAAGTTTGCAGCTAATTTAATAAAATAAAATTAGAGGTGTGCAAAGTTAGCAATTTGTAAACCTCTACGATATAAAACAGTACATAGCTGCAATGTCTTTTTAAATAACCCCCCATGGCTATAAGAATCACTACTGACCTCATGTACTAGTCCGTAAGTCTCTAATACCAAGGCGACATCATGCATACGAGCAGAAGCCTACAAAAGGCACAGGTGAGCACAGCTGTGTTCAGCATGCTTCGACCAGCTCGTGTCTTTCTCTACAGCATTTACTTGAAGCAGCTGTAGTTCCCTGAATTATACCTACCTCCCTAAGTCAACAGTATTTTGCATTTTTTCTTTTCTCCTTTAGTTTCTATTCCAGACTTTTGTGAGTAGAGGCTTTGCTCAAGCAGGGACCTAGGGAGCCAAGCAGAGACAGACAGAGCTGGAATCATTTGCCATTCAGCTGGAAACATAATGATCCCTCAGCTTCTCGACTGTGGAAAGTTCCCAGAACCAGTGTTGTGTCAGGACCTAGGGACCCTCCCTCATTAGTTCCAGCTAACTTTCGCTTCTTTTAAGTCTTTACTTATGTGCCTCTGGAGCCTCCAGACTTGGTTAGCTCTCACTCTGCGGTCTTCTTCCCACAGGCTCTCTCAGATGTGCTCCTCCCCTTTCCCTTCCTTCACCTCTAGGACAGTACACACAGTAGCTAAAGGCCGTGGTAAGTAGACTCAACCCTGTGATCCCAGTTACTCTGTCTCTAGGAGCACCAACGTATTAGCTGTGAATTGACAGTAATACCAGCAGCACAGAAATGTGTCCTTGTCAAACAGACACAGTTTCTGAAAGTGGCATGTTAGCACTGGGTCTCGCAAGTGCTCAAAAATGATAAATGTCATCTAGCTGCGGCCTTTAATGGTAAATTCATTAGATGATTTTGGCTTGAAAAAAAATGTTAGTATATCCAAATGCCTCATGTATGCTGTGACTGCTTGAATTCTCTTCAGACAAAGCTGCCCTACAATTCATGGATGAACTAGGTGTGGAGACTGACACTCACAGATTTAGTTACAGTAATCTTTTCTCCAGAGACACTGAAAGAGGAATCGAAGCAGAGGAATGTGAGATCAGGAACAGTATCAACATAAAGGCACAAGTATATCCTGTGACTCCAAAGACCAATGCTGAAAATTCTAAAGAAATAACAAAAGCTTCTGACCTTTTAAGGTATTTTCAGAGTAAGAGTGCTTGCACTCTTCTGTGGAATGAATCACATGATCTTCAGCTCAACAGTGACATCACCTGCAAGGCAGCTTTGGTAATCAAAGGAAGGAATCCGTGCTAAGGGTGCTCATATGTAGACACACACATTTGTTTGTTGTTAAGGAAGCAGAGGATCCCATATATTCTTGTAGGTTTTGTCACACACCAGTTCTCAGAGAACAATGATAAACACAAATGATATTTTCATTCAAATTACGGAAATAATGCATGATCCCGATTCTTTTGGCTGCCCAGTCATTTATCACAGGTCATTTACATGATGCTGGGTAGCTTGGTAAACTAATTACTAAGCTCATTCATGTGGTAATGTGTTCTTTTTAGTACAGCCTGTGGAATAAGTTTGGTGATTTCAGTTCTTTCTCTTGGGATCCATAATCCAATTCTTAGACAAACCAAAAGCAATTTATCTGAACCTTGTTCTCATTCCAGCCAGGTTCCAAAAGTTGTACGTGGACGTTGGATTCATTGATTGCCAGTGATCAGGTGTGACTTCTGAGAGGCAGCTCTGGCTAATGAAATAGATAGAAAGGAAGGCTGTGTGTGTTCTTGTGCATGGAGAGTGTGTGTATGTTTGTGTATCACTGTGTGGACATCTTTGTGTGTATAATGAATGAATTTATTTAAGAAGGCAAGCATTCTTACAGGATTTCAAGTGGTTAATAATGTCTTCATTAGGACACATTTTGGTTGCTTTTTTAAAGCATGAAATATTAATTTTAGGTTCTGTCTTCCTCTTTTTTTACTATTTCCTGATTTTTCTAATATTTCTCAACAATATTTCTTATTCTCCATAGTCTCTCACTACTTGCTACTCTTTACCAAAGTCTAAATATTATCTCTGTGATATTGCTGACAAAAGACAGAAATGCTGAGGAGGTGGGGTATGCCAAGCTGGGTCAGAAAGAGCACGCAGCTTCACCTTTTTCATGGTATTTCTAGCAGCTTCTCTCCACATCTTAGGACATCTAACAACTTTCCCTTTCCCCAAACTGCTGTACTGAGCATCTTGGGAGAGGTCACGTGGCAGAACAGAGACACCACTGGGAAACCCTGCCATTTTGCCTTTCCCCATGTGATACAGGAAAGGCTTTTGGATGGTTCTTATCATTTACTCCCAAGCTTCCCCAGTCTAGGCTCATTCTGGTCAGCCATTGAGCAAACCAGCAAGCAGGGTATCAAGAGTAGCAGAAATGTCAGTTCCTACTAAGCTCTAATAGTACAGCAATGTCGTGTGCATGCCTGTGACCAACCAGCCAGATGTTACTGTCTCAAGTTACTAGGTTTTGGGGTAGTTTATTAAACAGCATCAGAGAACTGTATCATATATCTTTTGAAATTAGTTAAACCAGATTAGTGTGTAAGTTGGCAAACCATTACTAATTCAAAAGCAAAAGAACAATTAGATTAAACCCATCAACCTGAGTTCATGAGCAGAGGCAACACAAATTTAATGATAATTCAGTTTACTTACTCAGCTGATTCTGGGGCCTGAGAAGGAGATTCTACCTGGGATATCAGATGACTCAATTATTACAAATGTATATACAGCATAGCAATTATGCTAATACTAGGTTCTTTATGTAGGATGGAGCCACAAAAGAAGAGGGACAACAGTATATAAGGTGTGTCTTCTACTTTATAGCCCTGTGAACTTATTTCTGAAATATTTTTGAAGAAGATGAAGTTGAATGTATTATGTAGATGTACACATGTGTACATATGTGTGAACATGTGTTTAAAGCAAAAGTAAAAGCAATTTGGAAGAGAAACAATAACAGTCTTTGTCACCATATTCTTGGTAGTGTTCAAGATCCAATGTGACAAGAATTGTTGCTTACTGGAAGGGTTTCCCTCTCAAATCCATAATGCCTAATCACACAAAATATATCCTACAAATGCAAACTAAAGATTTTCTAAAGTGTTGGGGAATATTTCAGTATACCTCAAGGCTGGCATGAGCTTCAGACACAAAGAAATTGAGGAGCTGTCACTTCCAATAGGTGTCTAAGAAACTGGATAACTGGATGCAGTGTGGAATCTTAGGTAGAATCCTGGAGTGGAAAAAGAAATGAGTTCATGCAGACTGATATCCTAAGAAGTCATACACATATATTCTGAAACCTAATTTACCATTACCTTCATAATATTAAAAATGTAGATTTTTCTAGCGTCATCTCATATAATGAACAAAGCCAAGGAAGCAGAAACTAGTGGACTAAGCATATTGTTATATGTGTACCACACTAATGTAAGACTGAACAATAGTGAATACTGGATCCATGTCACAGAGATCTGTATTGCTTTCATGACTTTCTATAAACCTAAAACCATAACCATTCTAAAGAAAATGATTGTATACAAGCATCATTATATAGACTGAGTGGGTTGTATTGACATATTTAGGAACACACACACATCATCATCATCATCATCAACAACAACAATGAAAGGAGTACAGACTGTGAATTTAAGACAGAGAACAGATGTGAATTTAAGACAGAGAACAGAGGAGGTGTACATTGGGAGTGTTGAAGGGAGGAAAGGAAGAGGGAAATTTTGTAATTATATTTTAATTTTGAAGAACTAAAAAAAAATCTTTTTTAAAATTGTAAATGGGAGTACCAAAAATTCAGTTGCCCTTTATGTTCTTACTATGACATTGGACTACTGACTACAGCTACCCATTCTTTAAATTTGCTTTTTCCTCCGTATCTTCTGTCTGCACATTGCTTCCTCTGAGTATTTCTCAACTCAGGGTTCACACATATGTACATATGCGTACATCTACACAATACAAATAATAATTCTCAATTATTTCTCAAGAGTAATCGTCTCAGCTTTATAATGGTATATTTTGTGCTCCTCTATGAATTTGAACAAAAGCAGGATAATAAATAACAGAAAAATCAAACACTTGTATACTCATGCCTTCAATCAAGAAAGCATGTCACTGGGGTTGTACAGGAATTGTTGGTACCATTACCTCTGCTATTACCAGCAACAATCTTTACAAAAACTTAACAGTTCTTTTCCCTTCCATGCTTCATCTCCAAATATTTAAATTTATTTTGGGATTTAAGTACTGCAGGAGCATTTCTATTAAAAACTTCAATATTTAATGAAAAAGAGAATGAGTTCTTATCTGGGGAAAAAGGTCTCTGAGGGTTCATTCACTTCATAAATACAATATCCATCTGTAACACATTTCTGGAGTCCTATCTCAGTGTTATGGTGAATCTTTGACAACTAGACTAACTTTAGAATGGCTATGAAAATGCACCTCTAGGTGCTGTCATGAAAATGTCTCTTAAAATGATGAACTAAGAAGGGATGGCCTAATATGAAGGTAGATAGCATCATTTCCTCAGCCAGTGTTCTGGACCAAATTTAACAGGAGAATGTGAGTGGAGTAGAACACAATTTTCTGTTTCTTCTTTCCTTGCTGCTGGAACAATATACCTAGCTGCCACCAGCTCCTGGCACCATGATAATCTCCCTACAATGGATTAAATTCTTAGACTTTGAGCCAAATTAAATCCTCTGCTTATTAATTTGCCTTTGTCAAGTATTTTGTCAAAGAGGAGAATAACTAACACATTAAGCATGCAGATGAATCTCAGAATGCCTAAAATAAATTTAACTCATTGTTTAGTGCAACATTTTTCAAACTTGGTATGAGATGAATTTCATTTCAATTTTTCTTACTATTTTTTGTCTATCATTTATTAAAATTTTCTGAAAATGTAAATATCTAAAGATGTCTTAGACAATGAAATACTCAAAAAAACTAAACTAAGTATTCATTTTTGTTGCATACCAAGACAGAGAAAGAGTTTATCTTTTGATCTTATCTTAAAACTTAAGCAATTGTTTTGAAATTAGTTAAAAACCAAGGTTTCTGTTTTCCCCTGTGTGCCATGTATCTTTGAATAAATAATCATGCTTGGTCCTTGACTTTGACATTTCAAAAAGTACACAACTAATAAAGCCTGTTTGTGTATTTTCTGGGTAGACTAAATGTGAAACTGAGCTTGTATAGTTTCTCTTTGTCCTGGATCTACACAGAACATGAAACTGTCAAAATGACCTGGCTATTGAGTAGCCATTAAGCAAAATAACCCCATTTTCTTGAATCATGAACTCAGATTCTAGATAAGAAGCCATAAAATTGTCTCCTGAGAGCAAATATGTAAGGCCACAAAGGCAACACAGCTTAGGGACTTGGAATGGGATGGAAGCTACAGAAGCATAGCTCTTGCCTGATGCTAATCCTCAGAGTCCAAATTTGTGGGTAACTTACCATGTACTTGGCATTACAACAAATATGTTATGTATGCTAGTTAATTTAATCTTGATAAAAAAAAATATGTGACAGACCTTCTGATGATTCACATTTTATAAAGTAGAATTGTTAGGAATCATGTACATGATCAGTAAAGGAAATGCCAATCATGCCAATCACACACACAGACTACAGAAATCAACCACTTGTAGCTATGTTGTTTTTTTACTGGACAAAAACTATTTTGGCTCTACTATTTCCTTCCATTTATCATACCCTTTAATCTTTCCATTTTGTTATGGTACAGAATGTCTGTACTCTTGATTTGAGTAACCCTTCCAAGACGAGTTAGGGCACTAACATGTTATCATCCTGAGCTTAGGTAGAATGCAAGACATTTTCATAAGCAAAACATTCTTTCTCTCTTCAACTGTGGTTTCCTGGAATTAACTCTTAGAAATTGTCCCTTGTCACAAACAACTCATCTATTCATATGTATTGTATACTCTCTTAGGAACCCTCTATAGCTGTCAATTCACTCCAGTCTAGCATCTAGTGTTTCTTTAACTGAAAGGCAAAACAATGGAGAGTATCAGGGTAGAGGGGAGGTTCTGCGGTGGTAAAAGACAGAGGACAGTAGAGGCCAGGGTAGCTAAAATAACTGAGTTTCAACATGAAGTCCATCATCATGTCTTCTGTCTTTTCTATGACAAATTACTTTCCTGACCCAAATAGCACAGAACTGTACACTGTGTTTAAATGTGTCCCTCAAAAGATCATGTATCAGAATCTTGACTGCTTGACTGTGGGTAAGGCCTAGAGAATGGTACTGGGGTCACTTTCTTTAGCAAATAAGTATCAGGAGATTTATCATAGAGGGATATGTGGCTTCCATAGCTTACTCAACTTTCTTATGCCAAATAATCTGTTCTGTTCTGACACTACACAAAGCCTTCACCAAAAACAGAGAAGCATCATACTTTTAGACTTCCTAGTAGATGTACCCAGAAACATGAACTAATATAAACCTTTATAAACTGCACACATAATAATATTCTATTATAGCAACAAAAAACACACTCAGACAATGTATCTTAAGAAAGGTAGTTGCCAATCAAAAGTCTCATAAAGAACATTTTGGTTATTGAAGTCACTACATTTTAATTTTTGTTTCTTAGAATTCTCAGCAATTTAGGGAATTTTTCCCCAAAGTTTGTTACATATTTTAACTTTTATTGTCTAGTGATTCATCAAGGATAGATATATAGTAAATAAGCATAAAGACTAATGTTTATTACTCAAACAAAATAAAAAGTATTAATCTACATTCAAACATGGAACAGTCAGCAGGTGAGCATACTAAATGTAGAATGTCATTGTTTTACATTTGTGTACATAATATGTGTGCATTGTATAGGTCTGTATGTATTGTAGCTTAGATGTATGATACATGTGATATATATATATATATATATATGGTATGTGTGTGGTATGTATAGTATGTATGCAACATGTGTGTAGTATGTATATGTATTATATATACTTGTGAATATGTGTTTAGTGTACATATGTGGTATATGTATACAGTGCTTTACATGGTCTTTTGTGTTGTATATGTGTGACATATATTACTGAATGTGATTTATATATGTGGTACATATTTGTTGTATAATATGTGTCCTGTATGTCTGTAGTCTGTCTGTCTGGTATGTGTATATAGTATATGTATGTGACATATGTATGTAGTAAATGAGTATGGTTTTTGTGTGTAGTGTATATGTATAATGCATATGTGTGGCATGTGTTGCATTTGCACATGGAACATATATATGAACATGTCTGTTGAGTGATATCTAGGAGCTGGGGTATGATACCCAGGAAGAAAAGCTGTCATAACTTTGAAACAGGATCTCTCAATAAACCAGAGCTAGGTTGGCAATCACCAATCCTAAGCAATCCTTCTGTCTCCATCCCCCATATCACTGGGATTACAGGTATATGTAATACCTGTATGTGTAGCATGCTGCTACAAACCTTTAATCCCGACACTACAAAAGCAACAATAGGTTCATCTCTGTGAATTTGTAACCATCCTCCTCTATATAGCAAGTTCAAAGCCAGCCAGGGAAACACAATGAAACACTTTTTCAAAAATAGAAAGAGAGAAAGAAAGTTGTTTTTAAAAAGGTAATGTAATCAAATTAATTTTGTCTACGAACAGCAGTGCTTTCACTCTCCAACATCCTTATATACTTCTTCAGGACAGTGAAGTTGCTGCAGATTCTTTCTTACAACATCAATGGAACTTGCCAAATTCATAGCATTTGGTGTGCTATCTGCATATGCACTTGTCATAGTGTGCAGGAACTTTTGGTTCTGTTTCCGTGGTATTACCTAGCAATCCTTGCCTTGGTTTGATTGACAATCTGAGCTTGCCTTGGATGTGCCTTCCTAGTTCTGTGGTGGTGTTTTACACTCATTTTTAATTTGTGAATGTATTTCATAAATCCAAACTAACTTATGTATTAGCAGCCATCTTTATGTTATCATCATAAGATCCACATGACAACCCATTATTATTTATGTTCTAGAAAGGTTTCTTACATGTAAACTTGGAAAACAGATTGGACTCTTCTAATTTTTTTTTTCTGCAGAAGCTGTGATTGGTTGCTGCCACACTGCCTAGGCCACAATTACATTAGAGTTATCCACTCAGCACATTTTCTGCCTGAGGACAGTTTCGTAGCAACCTTTCTGATCCCGTAAGGTGGAAAGTATAGGGCTCTTGAGAGTTTTCTGGAGTTTTTACTATAGAGAAAACAAACTTCATAAGCAATCATAAGAAATATTTAATGAGCAGTGACTCCCCCGCCTATATTTAGCTATGAGGTATTTTCCTGTGAAATACAGCTCCTAGCTGGCTGCCACTCATCATTCTGTGTTCAGTGCTCACCACTGTAAAATGGTCTCACTTTGCCAGCTTGAAGCACTTAGTTTTCATTTTCATTCTTTATCTTAAAGTGAAAATAACACCCTGTTATCTAGAGGACCAAATACATTGTAAGTAACAAATGTTATCTGACTTCCTGGAGCCACCTTGAGATATTATAGATTTAGCAGGTCTCACAAAATATCAAATACACAAGCCTTAAAGGGGAGAAGTCTTCATTCTAGTATATGAAAAAATTCCTAAATTCCAGAAGGGTGAATGAACAGATGGATACTTCTGGGACATGTGTGTGTGTGTCATTTTTGTTTTACATTTCCTTGGCTCTACAAGAGAACACATTTCTACAAAGCATGGTAGCTAAAGGGAGGGATCATGTTAAACTAAACCTGGAAGCAAGAAATGAGAAGTAAATAGTTTAGCAAAAATGCAGTTCCATATGTTAATTCTGAAAAGTTTCATTATTGAAACCACAGATTTAAAATAACAGAGCCACAGTCTAAGACACAAAAGATAAATAGTGGCTGCTGGAACAGAAATTACTTTTTTTACTTGAAGGTATATATGTCATTCAGCTTATTCATAGATATATTTGGAACTTCTGTTCATCAAGAAAATTCAATGTTTTAATAAACATTCATAAAAGCAATTACAGATTATTATAACATCCAAATAGAAAATTAAAGGGACCCTAGGTTACCAAAATAAAAAATGAGTTATGATCAGATATTATATAAAAAAATTTTATAGTGATGGGCAGTTCAAGTTTAGACAGATTTCCTAGAATATATCTGCTGAGAGGCAAATGCTTACATATAAACAGTTTTGTAATTTGGTTCTGGTGAGACATGGCTCTCTAAGATAGAAAGATAGACCCTTGTAGGGTCACCTACTCTGTGAAAAATTGTGGCAGATTCGAAGGCTTATTTTCCCAAGTCTCAGAGAAAGCAGAAGCACCAACACCAAATGAACCAGCCAACCAACAAATAAAAAAGAAGAAAGAAAATACATTTTCTCTGAGAATTTGAGAAGCCTAACCTTCCATGCACAGTGGTGTGACAAGAAAAATTTTGTTACTAGATGGAACAGAATATTGACTCAGAAGCAGCATGAACTCTGGTCTCAAGCAGATGAAACTCTTGGCATTTTTCAAAATCCAAACTGGTAGGGATTCCCAGACTCATAGAGAAAAAGTTTATTTCCCTTTATTTCCAATGTACATAATAAGGAATTATGTCATGGTTTAGACAACTGTGTAAATTTGCAGTTGGAAATGGTATTCTAAATTTATGTTGAATGTTGATAAAATCAGAAAGTGGGTTATTAAGCATATCCCTTTCCTTTCCCTTCCTTTTGACCTTCTTTACATTTTTATCTTTTCTTTTCTTCTGTACACTTTGACCCCTACTTTCTTTCTACAGGTTCACCAACCATTATTGCTATGGAATATTAGTTTAAGATGTGTTACATTCATTTATGCTGTGGAATATTTGTTTAATGATGCAAAGAGGTGTTGCATTCTTTTATGTGGTATGTTTAACTTTGTAAAGCTGTGTTACATTGACTGTCTAAGACAACCAATTAGTCTAATAAAGAGCTGAACAGCCAATAGCTGAGCAGAGAAAGGGTAGGTGGGACTGGAAGGCAAAGAGAATAAATAGAAGGAGAAATCCAGGCTGTAGAGAAGATGGAGGAGGGACAAAAAAGAGAAGGGCAGGAGGACGGCAGGGGGCAGCCACCCAGCCACAAAGCCAGCTACAGAGTTGGAAAGAAAGAGAAAGAAAGAAAGAAAGGTATAAAACTGTGAATATATATTACATATTTAATAAAACCTGAATATTGGGGAGAGAGCCCACAGTCAAATCCTAGGCAGACAGCTCAGGAAATTCTTAAACCTTGAATATAAGGATAAACAGCTGAGTCAGTCACACACACCTTTAATCCCAGCACAGAGAGAGCCCAGAGTGATGACCTACACCCTTGATCCCACAACTCCAGAGACAGAACTTCTTCTCTTTCTGTGCGTACAAAGCTACATGCCTTTAATCCTAATCTAGATGGGATAGGATATATAAAGACTTATAAAAACCCAAAGAAAACAAAAGCAACTGGGAGAAACAACCAGGAGTGTGGCTGAGGAAGTTACAAGGCAACTGGGTAAGAATTAACTATAATGCTTCCATTCTCTGATATTTCAGCCTTCCCATGATATTTGTCTATGAGTCTCATTCGTACTACTACAAAAAGCCAAGAGGCAAAACATAAAGAGACATGGGATAGTTTCAGTTAGAAAAAGTGGCTAAAACAAGGTAAGATAAGGCCAGGCATTTATAAGTAAGAATAAGTCTCCATGTATTTATTTTGAAGCTGGGTGGCGGGCCTCCAAAAGTGTGAAAACAAACAAACAAACAAACAAAAAACCTCACCAACTACACATTTATATGGTGACTTAGTGTATACTTAATAAAATTAGTCTGGAACATCAGAGATCAGAGCCATCTCTCCATCCTTTTCTTGTCTTGTTTTGTTTTTTATATTTACTTTTGCTTTTTAGAGACAAAGTTTTGCTATGTAGTCTAAGTTAATATTGAACTTACAATCCCTCTGCCTCAGCTCTGGGTTGCTAAGATTCAAAGTATGTACCACAATGTCAAGCCCATAATGTGTTATTTCCTATGTAAGAAATAACTACTCAGAAAAAAAATCTGATGTGAAAACTTATATGATAATTTATAAGAGAAACAGAAAGAAAAAATACAGTGAAAGGAGGCAATATTCATAAAGATAGGGTCAAACAGAGAATGTTCCATATCTACTTAATTAATTTTCAAATATGGAAAGGCCAAATTATCCTAAATCAGAGGTTTTAAAATGAAATCTGCCTATATTCATGGTAATAGAAATATGGACAAACCAAAGCGGGTAGTTTGAAGAGCACTTAGAGAAAGGAAAGCTACTTCAACCCAAAGTATAGAAATTTGTCTGATAAAAACTCATTCCCTGGCATGAAATTGGATGGCACTAGAATAATAGTACCTAGGTGTCGATTAACTTCATAGTGCAAACAACTTTCATTGGAAAAAGTGGTTAAACATTGGCTCAGGAGAAAAGATATGTTCCTTTAACAAACATTGGAAGAGATGTTGTTTTGTTTTGTATTTCTGTAAAGATGCTTATTAGCAGATTTACTGACAGTGTATCTGAGCAGATCATTTCTGAAATCTAGGGAAGATGGAATAAGCAAGATTGAGTAAATGGTTGGTGAAATGGTAAGAAACTCTAAAAACACCAACTGTCAAGCTCTTTTACTCTTTTCAGAAAAGACTTCAAAGCAAGGGGCAACTGAAATGCTAGGGGGTAGAAGATGGAGGATGATGGATGCTCTGCACACTGAGAAAATTTTAATTTCCCTTTAGTTTTAGAAACAAGAACACAAATATTCATTTTTTTGTAGTAAGAACACATTAAATTTTAAGGTAATAATGCAAAAATAGAAATTGAACATATGTTTTAGCATAATGATATCAAGAGATATAAAAGAAAATTAAAAGGCAGTGTTCTTAGAGAACAAAAAATACAAATCAACCCACGTATCAATCCATAGTAAGTATATACAGCTTGTCAATAAATAGTTTTTGAAATCAAATTTGTTACAACCAAAATACTGATCATGATAATAATTATACTGTTAATTCTTAAATAAATCTTATCCTAATTTAGGATTCATGATTTGAATTTCACTTCCTGTCCACAAGAAATATAGTTATTGAGCTCATGAAATAAAAAAAGTAAAAGCTAACCAAACAAACAGAAAACTTCACAAGTAAACTCATACAATCCACTTCTCTCATAGGACCTCAGAGATTGAACTGATGCTCAAAGAACCTATATGGGACTGACCTGACACTCTGCATATGTGTTACAATTGTGTGGCTTGGTCCTTTTGTGGGATTCCTTAATGATGGAAACAGGCTGTTTCTGACTTTTTTAAGCTTTTGGGACCCTATTCCCCATGCCAGGTCACCCTGTCCAGCTTTGGCACATGGAGAGGTACTTGGTCTTACTACAAGTAGGTGACCCATGTTTTGTTGTTTATCATGGCAGATCTGCCCTTTCCTAGGCAGGGGTGAAGGAATGGATTGATGGGTGGGAACAGAAGAGGGTAGGGGGAGATGGAAAGGGAGAGTCTGCAGCAGGCATGTAAAGTAAAAAAAAAAAAAAAGAATAAATTTATTAAAAAACAAAGAAAAAAAAGAAAAACTGTATGTGAGATGAAAATATGCATGCCATTTTGGTTTGGAAATACTGTCATCTACTGTATGGTATATCAAGTTTTCCCACACTTACTTGGCTTGAAGGCTAATATTATTGCAATAAGAGGTCTCTCTGCATGGTAGCATAAACACAACTTGGGATGGAGCTCCACATGGAGCCTTGAAAGATGTCAGATCAGTAGAGACAAATAGGAACATACCTTTCTGTACAGGGGAGCAGTTTACCTAGAAGATCTAGCAGTTCTCCAGACATATGTACCCAAAGTTGGTCCACACAGTATTTAAAAAAGCAGACTTTGGGATTTTAAGACATAGACTAAACCCAACTTAAAAACAATACATGCTTTTAGTACTGAAAATTCTTAAAAAGACAAGTTGTATGGACAAAAATAAGTAAATAAACACAGTATTATATGTTATATGGGTATAACAGATATGTATAGAATATTTCACCCAAACAACAAAAAATATTCTATTCAGGAACCCTAAAAGTTTCTTTAAAATTTATCACATACTTGAATATACACATAAAATCATCTCAATAAAAATAGAAAATCTGAAATAATCTCACATATATCATCTGACCACAATGCAATAAATCTTGAAATCAACATAAAAATAAACACCTCTATTACTTAGAAATATTTATGAAGGTCACAACACATTACTGAGAGGCAAATGATTTAAAGAAGAAATGAGAAATAATAAAAAGCATTCTAGATAAAAATAACATTATAATACAACAAAACCCCTGGGACACATAAAAAATGGTCCTAAGAGGGAAATTTATAGCTCTAATTACCTACTTTAAAATAATAAGAACACAAATAACTTAATGATGCAAGAGTTTTGAAAACAAGTACAAATAAATAAGACGAGAGAAAACAATAATATAAATTAGAGCAGAAATTAATGAAACATAAACAACAATAACAAAACAGTACATGTAATCAATAAATCTAATAATGAATGTTGGAGAGGACATGGAACTGGAGACCTCTCACACTCTGACCGCAGAGGATAAATTGTTGTCAGCTACACAGAGCTTATGGCCCTGCTGCTCCTAACCTGAAGAGAGTTCATCCACAATCCAGCAACCTAACGTTGATAAAGATACCCAAATGTACAAAACTCATGTGACACAACTTTATTACACATGACAAACAACAGAAAGCTGTCAACCCTATGCATGTGGCCTATACAAGTTCTCCTCTGTTATCATAGCACCTCACTAAATTCCAATTAAAATATTCTAGATATAAATATACTGATCTAGTTATTTCTTAAAACATTTGACAAGATAAAAATACTGTGTTTGTGTATATTATGTAATAATAAACTAAAAGGTAAAAGAAAATGATATATTTTTTAAGTGTGAAAATTAGAACTATTGATGGGGAAATTCTAATAATGTAAGGTTGCTGGTAACAGTTGGGAGTAAAGAAAACAATGATGGAAAATTTTCAAATATTTACAATCATTTCTTAGAACAAGAAAACCTATTTGAGAGAAATATGTAAAATGGCAACATCTGACTGGGCATTGGTGGCACATGCCTTTAATCTTAGCACTGGCGGGGCAGAGGCAGGTGGATCTCTGTGAGTTCAAGACCAGCCTAGTCTGCAGAGTTACTTCCAGAACAGCCAAGGCTTCATGGACAAATCTTAGTATTGAAAAAACAAAAAATAAATAAATAAATAAGATAATAAGCAAGTAAAAAAGAAAAAGAATAAATAAATACTAAAAAAGAAAACTATAACCAAACTATTAAAAAAGGGTAACATCTATTAAATCTAGAATTAGCTGTATTTGAATAGCTATACATTGCCTTAACCTTATTTAAAATATAATTATTTATTCTGTACATTTGCTATACAATTCACATATGAATGCTTTTTTGAAGACATGAGGATCATAAATTATGTTAAAATTAAAAAGTAAAAACTGTGATCAATAAAGATGAAAAGATGTTAAAGGTCATGGTTGAGAGAGAGGTACCTGTTCTTGTGTTGTCTTCTCAAAACTTCCCACAAGCTCTTTGAAAGTTGTCCAAGACTGGGCCAATAGATCCTCGCACTAAGAATGTGCTGGTATATGTAAATTCAGATGGGGAAATGGTAACTAGAGAACCTAGTTAGAACCTTGCTCTCTCTGAGTTTAAGAACCTGATGAGGGCACCAAGACCCAGAGCAACTTAAACAGGAAAAGATTTATTTCACCGAATGGTTTGTAGTCCGTCAGCCAGGGATGTGAAGACAGTATCCTGGAGGCAGTAGCTGATGCACAGGCCATGGAGGTTACTGCTTACTGGCTTGTTCTCATGGCTTGCTCAGCCTGCTTTCTTAAACATCTCCCAGGGCAACCTTTCCAAGGGTGATCTAGGCCCATACACACAAAAATAAAAAAACTTGATGAGGGTAGCACACAAGTTGTATTTTTCCAGCCACAGCTGCTGTACTGCCCAATTAATGAATATTTCTCCCTCCCTACAATCAGCTTCACAGACCTACTACCTAGAAAGTATACAAGGCTCTCATCAGCAAAATCTCATGCTGGGTCTGATGTTTTATCATTGCCCTGCATTTCCATTCTTCACTAAGCTTCTTGCGTCCGTCCAGCATTGGTCCTAGAGAAATAGTGTAGCAATGATCCGGTACACACTCTGTCTTCTCACTGGCCACCACTAACATCCAACCTCTCCTTTACAGTGTTCACCAGACTCCTAATAGCAATTCTGTCTGGATTCCTAGTTTTGGTTTAGTGACCCTTTCCAGAGGGAACCAAAGAGTTTCTGGAAAAAGTGCTTTCCAGCCACTGAGCTCTGTGAAAATTTGAGTGGCTATGGCAGAGGCTGAATTCACGTTATTGATGTCTGGGTACTGACAAGATTTCTGGTCAGTGAAACTGCAATCATTATAAAAATGCTATGAGGGAGGAAGTTATGGTGCCTCTGTATATACTGATTATATTTGCAAGGCATATACATACACATACTTTCTCTCTCTTTCTCACACACACACACACATTACACACACCCTATCTAGTGCTCAAGTGTTCATCCATATCCAAGACTTCTGACTAATTCAGACATCTTAAATGCTAATGACTCAGCTCTCAAGTTTTATATTTAAGAAAAATATTACAAAAAAATCCATATAATTTTTGTCATCTTTGCATCATTGACAACAATGGTTAACTCATTTATTCACTTTTGAAACTTGACATATTCTGGAAAAAGTCCAGACTGCAGACTAGGGTCTATAGCTGCCCCTCTCACATCTCCTAGCCTCAAATTACCTTCTAGCTTCTGTGGAGGCCTTAAGAGACCTCAGGGCCAGAGACCTATAGAAGAATTTTCCATGTTTGCCGTGAAGCTTTACTCTTATCTTTTTAAAATGACTCCTGATTCCTGGACATGCACAATATCCTGTGGTGTGGAGGGAATGACAAGAATGGAAGAGGCAGCTATTCAGGAAGTTTGTCTATCCATTTCATGCATTCTACAACTTGTGGTTAAAAAGAATCGAAGGTATTCAGGGCAGTAGCATCCTCAGTCATGGCTCCTGGGAATATAAACCAGTCGTCTCCTGTGGAAAATATCACGCTCTCATGAGAGAAACAATTAGAAAAAACAGACATAACAAGGGGCATACTTAACTTTGTAATGTCATCCAAAGACCACAAAGAATCTGTGATAGGAAGATGCTCAAATTCCTCTTTGATCTACTTAAACTGAGTAATAACTGCAGTATTACAAGTAGGGCCTCAGAAGGACCAGAGAGTGCAGATGTCATGTGGGTGGTTACCCTGTTCTCTGCTTTTTAAAGACTCAATTAACCCTTTACAGCCTCATTTTCTTCATTTTTATACTAGGAGTAATACTGAGAAATTTTCCTAAAATTTTCAGAATTAAGTGATCACACAACACTAGTGCTCAGCACAATGTCAGGAAGCTTCTGGTAGCGATCAGGACAATTGTTTTATTTTCAGTGTTGGGGATCAAAGCAAGTGACTTGCACATGCTAGCAGTGCTCTTCCTCTGAATAATATACGGAGGCAAGTACAGGGCTGGGCCTCTTATTTCTGGACGTTACCTCCTCCATCTGCAACATGAGTGCAAATGGACCCACATTTTATCAGTAGACTTACAGTCAAGTCAAAGAACGGCATTTCAAATGTTTTGAGGCTGAGACTCTGGAAACATAGAAACTTAATGTAATAGGTGAAATGTATAGATAGAAAATCAAAGAAAGCCTTCAAGAAATGAAAACATTAGAAAATACTGGTTTTCCCCTTGACCCTGACACCTACGGCAGATGACAGAGCTGACCCAGGCTGACCCTCATTCTTACAAGCTGCAACACTTGTGAAAGTGGATGTTGCACATTGCATGGGCAGCATGGTAGGGCTGACCCTGATGGCATGGTGGTGGGGGGGGATCTCCCCCATTATTGCCTGAGGCAGATGGGAGAAATTGCCCTGGAGTCATAATAGCAGGAGAGCTATTCCTGCCCTCATCAGCTGCGGAACTCAGGAGAGTGACCCTTACACTTGGCTTGGGCAACACAGCAGAGCTGGTCCTGTGAGAGCAAGGGGTGAACTAGTCATGGCAATGTTGATGAGCTCACCTTGGTGTGAAGACTGGAGAGCTGGCAGGGTAGCCAACCCTGCAACTAGTCAGGCCCAGAAACCAGGATTATGTGTCAGCCCACCTCAACGTCTACCCTACCTGTAGTCTGCTGGAGCATGGGGGCATGGTCAGTCCTGCAGACACACGGCAGCAATGGGATGCCCAGGAAATGTTTCAATGAGGGCCCAGTTTTGATGGCAGAGCAAAGACCAAGGACCTCTGACCAGATCAATGGTTCTTTGTGATGGACACTTGCATGTAAAAATGTATGAATAAAAGGGTTTACTGTATGGCTCACTGTGTCACACTGCAGCTTCCATGACAAAAACAAAATCTTCTTCCTTTCCCACTTTTTTTTCTCTTAAATTTTATTTTGTTTTATTTGGTGGGGGGAGATGGATAGGATCAGGAGGCATGATATGAAAAACACAAAAAATAGATAGGTAAAAAAGAAGATTCTGGTTCCTGATTCTGTAGAACACTAAAAAAAAATCCCAAGAGGCCTCCAGCATCTCTGGCCTTTCTACGTGACTAACATGGGAAGCAACACACTTAAGTGAGTCAGTAGTCCAGCTCTGAAGATGAGCAATTGCAGCATGACCTGGCTGAGTGCTACAAGCGAGGCAGCCTCACCTCTGCAAGCTCTCATTCCCTGCTTCTCTACTGAAAAATCAGTGATACCTCTTTCATGGAGTGAGACAGGTATTAAATGTTGCATTTTTAACAGTGTTACTGGGCATCCTTTCTTCATACATACCTAGAGAAGAGCTGTTGAGAACAAAATGGCACCACCACATATTTTTGACATGTTTCAGATACTAGATAAAAACATTATTGGCTCTGAATGTTCACAGTTCTGCTCACTTAGTCCTTTCTCATGCAATCCTCCCTCTGTCCTCAAGTATGTGGGATCCCTCGTGAGGACTCTTGAGCAAGCCAGCCTACGTGTGGTGTGATGACCTGAAAACCTAGTCATCTACAGCCTCTGCTATGGGAGCATGAGTCACCCAGCTCTCAAAATGCTGCATTTCCCAAGGTGAGTGCTGCTTCTGTGCATAGACAATGAGGTCTTAGCTATATATGATCATGTCTCCTTGAAAGTTCTTAGTCACATATTAGTCAGACCACCCCCAAATCAGAGGGTGTACTTCTCTCCAGTTTAGTATGTAACTTATAGAACCTCCTCAAAAGTGGTTCTGTCACAGCCCCTTTATCTCTGTAACCTGTGACGAACTTGAGACTTGCCTCTACATTTAGAAATTTCCTTATCTGGGAGTCCCTTGCCTAGTATCTGAAATCCTCTTTTCTTCTTTCCATGATAAACTGAGGCAAGAGACTGCCAGGAGACAATTTCAGAGAAGTTTAAGTTTTCATAAAAACCATTCTAAAAGATCTATAGAGTTTCCACGTGGCTTCTTGCTGTGGGACTATGCTATTGTACACTGTAAATATTAGTCACTATAAATAAAGGTTTAATAAAATGCTGATTGGCCAGAAGCTATACAAGAAGTAGAGGTGGGCCAACCTGGCTAGGAGAATTCTGGGAAGCAGAAGAATGGAGTAGCAGATGCCAGCCAGATACAGAGTAAGAAAGATGAGAATGTTTCTCTGAGAAAAGGTACCAAGTCATAAGGCTAAACATGGATAAGAATCATGTGCTAGTATATGAGTAAGAGTTAGAAAGTAACAAGCCTGAGCCATAGGGCAAACAGTTTATTATTAATATAAGCCTTTGTTTGACTATTTGGGACTAAAGGGCTGAGGGACCAGCCATGAAGAACAGAGAAACTTCTGACTATAGCTCTTTCTCTAGTTTCTACAGTTATTAGAATGTGTTATAATTGATATCCTAATATCTGTGCATTATAATTAACTAAAACCAATTCTGCAGTTTACATTAGGGTTTCAACTGTCCTGGCACTTGCTTTTTAGACCAGGATGACCTCAAACTCAGAGATCTGTTTGTTTCTGCCTCCTCATTGCTGGAATTAAAGGCATGTGTAACCACATCTAGCTTTGTGTTTGCATTTCTATGGTGCATGTCTAGTACTTGCCATTACAGTATCACACAGAATGATTTTGCTGAGTTAAATTCTCTGTTTAACCTTTCTTTTCCAATCCCACACCCTAATCATGCCAATCACTATTTTTCTATTTTCTCTTCAGTCATTCTTCTTTCTGAAAGTCATAGTTTCAATAGTACAGATGAAGTTTAGTCATATTGGCTTCTTTCACTTAACAGTATAGTCTTTAAATTCTTTTATTTTATTATTTTCTATATGGGGGTGTTTTGCCTCCCCCCCACATACATATGTATGTATGTACGTATGTACGTACGTACGTACGTATGTATGTATGTATGTATGTATAAAATGTTGGTGCCTGATGCCCATGGAGTTCAGACAAAGGTATCAGATTCCTACTACAGGAGCAGCCTATGATGGTAATCTGTCATGTGAGTGCTGGAAATTGAACTCAGATCTTCTACAAGAGCAGCCAGTTTTCTTGAATGTGGATCCTTCTGTCCAGTCCTGCAATATAGCCTTTTAATTGCCTGGCAACTTAATTCTTTTTATTGATGGATAATACTCCTCACTGTATGATTATATCACATTTTTCCATTTATTATTGATGAATATGTTGGTTGGTATCATTTTCAGACAATTATGGATAAAATTAATTCTTTTGTGTGGACTTAAGCTTTTCAAGAGACTCTGTTTATTAAGTTCTTCACATAGGTATTCTGGTTCTACTTGGTTCTTTTTTCAGCTTCTCCAAGAATTTTTATTTTAATGTTTTTTTTCACTTGAAATATGCATAGTTATATAGGAGACATACTGTTTATCCATCCAACTTTCCAACCGCAGCTTACTTATACACAAAGTTGGGATAACACAAAAATGGAACTATGTGTGAAGATGGTGACTATGTCATAAAAATCAGCCAATAAATATTCATCCTTATTTATCTAAATGTTGTATTTACTACTTTTTCTTCATCTCATATTGCCTAGAAATAAAAAAAATAGATTATCAACTATGATTGAATTTTTGCACATTTAAATTCAGTATCTAAAGATTTCTAATTTCACTCCTCATCTTCAGTTTTGACCAATGACACCTAATAAATTCTGACTCTGTGCTGATTTATCTATTTGGTTTCTGGAACTATGGTTAAAGGAGACATTAACCTCAACCTAGGTGAATCTTTGCTGGTTGGAAATAAGATTACAACCTTTTGCAGTATAGGAGGACCTTGTAAAGGGGCCAGCTGAGGGATGACTAGTGAGAAGAAAAGATTTGAAGGTCCCCCTAAAGTGAGAAAATGATACCCCTCAAAAGAGGTGATATGAGGGCATGAAATGGTCTCACATAGAGGAATATTCACAGATGCACAGTAGGCATCCAATTTCTGTTATTACTTAAATTCATGGTTCTCCTACATTTGTGACAACTTACATTGAGTTTAGATGGGGTGGCTCGTTTGTGCAGAGCAAGATACCATGGGTCAGTGTGGACACTGGCAGAGTGATCTGGTCTCTACTTCATAAGTTTTTGCAGTTTTGTCTACATAGTGCTGCCATAATTTGCAGAAAAACAAAATCATTGGTCTCTGACCCAACCGTTTTTCCAAATAAAAGCAAAACATTTCAAAATGAATGTTCTGAGTGAATTGATCAACAGTCATTAAAAATAGACTTTTGCAGATCAACTACAAGAACTGAAAATCAAGTGTGACCCAACAAGCATGACTGCTATTTCATGTTCTTCATTGTCACTGAACTCTGTGGATAAGGCTACCATTACCTGACCCTTGACTATATATGGTTGTTTATTCTTATTTCAAAGGTGTAATATTTCAAATGCCTAGACTTTAAAGTAATGTTTACCATCTCTTCTAGAATAATGCTTGTAGTATTTCCATGGCCCCAGTCCCAAGTGAGCAAGATGCTTGCTATGATGTGATTCCACTGTTCTGAATTCCTCCATCACCACTGCAAATCCCCGCCACCCATTCCTGTGTGTTCATGTATTTCTATCCCTCTACTCTCCTGGAAGACAGCAATAGCCCCTTCATTATGCCCAGAACACAATATGCTGTGCCAGAAAACCACACCTAAGATTAGACTAACATATCTTGAAACACAAGTTACACACTGAAGATACGAGAAAGGAGTTTAATATCACAGACTTTTATATCATATCTCTAAGGATCAAAGAACTCAACTGAGTTATAGAACCAGAATTATCCAAAACAGATTAAGATGCACACACAAAAGAAAACTAGATTAATATTTATGATTAACATGGAGAAATTCTCAATAAAATCCTTTCAGACTGAATTTAAGGACACATCAAAATATCATATATCTTGACCAAATTGTTTAGTTTTATTCCAAGGATGCAAGAATAGTTAAATACATAAATCAATAAGTAAAATTTAGTATATAGATATGCTAAAAACAAAAATCACATAACCATCTTAATAGGTACAGAAAGCCCTCAATAAAATCCAACATCCATATATAATACTTTGTGGAAATGGATTGATGAAGCATTCTTCATCTATTAGTCTAGATGTCAGAAGCACATGGCAACATCATAGTAAAAGGAGAAAAGCTCAAAGCATTCTCACTAAGATGAAGAACAAGACAAGTGTATCCCCTCTATTCCTATTCAACATACTGATTGAGATCTTATCTAGAACAATGAGACAACAAGAAGAAATAGAATAGGAAAAGAAGTAAAAAAAATGCTTCTTTGGAGAGAAGAGCCATTGTAATAAGAGGAGAATGGTACTGGCATAAACACTCACACACTCACAATACACTCATATATACACACATATACAGATATATACACATACATACACACACACACATAGAGCAGGATAGAGGAACCAGATATAAATCTACACAACAACAGCTTTCTAACTTGATAAAGAAACTAAAACTAAACATTAGAAAAAGTACAGCAAAAGAGTGCTCAGAAACCTGAATACCAACATATAGAACAAGGAACTGGATCCCTAAATCTCTTTCTGAAAAAAAAAAAAAAAAAAAAAAAAAAAAAAAAAAAAAAAAAAAAAAAAAAAAAAAAAAAAAAAAAAAAAAAAAAAAAAAAAAAAAAAAAAAAAAAAAAAAAAAACTCCAAATGGATTTAGGAGCTTCATATGAGCACTTATACCTTGAAACTGCTAGAGAAAAAAAAGAAGAAAAATTAGGGGACATACTTCAACATATAGGTAACAGTAAGAATTTCTTGAATAGGACTCTGGAAACATGAGAACAGGGCCAAAAATTGACAAATAGGATATCCTAAAACTTAAAAGCTCTGTGTAGCAAAGGACACACATAGAGCCAAGAGTCTGTTCATGGAATGGGAGGAAATACTTGCTAGATATATATTTGCTAGAAGTTTAATAACTTTAACATAAGGAACTAAAAAAGGGTTTATTTGTCTTATGCTTCCACATTGTGGTTCATCTTTGGTGGAAGTCAATAAAGGAGCTCAAACCTAGAGCAAGGAGATGATATAAGTCAATATAGGAACTCAAACCCAGAGACAAGGAGATGATATAAGTCAATAAAGGAACTCAAACCTAGAGACAAGGAGATGATATAAGTCAATATAGGAACTCAAACCCAGAGACAAGGAGATGATATAAGTCAATAAAGGAACTCAAACCTAGAGACAAAGGAGATGATATAAGTCAATAAAGGAACTCAAACCTAGAGACAAGGAGATGATATAAGTCAATATAGGAACTCAAACCCAGAGACAAGGAGATGATGTAGAGGCCCTGGAATAGTACTGCTTACTGGCTTGTTTATCCTGCTTTCTTCTTCTTTTTTTTTTTTTCTTTTTTTGTGTCTTTTATTATTATGAATAAAGTCACATTTTCTATTTGTGTATATCCTTTTTCAAGGTCCCTTCTCCCTCCCAGCCCCTCCAGTCACACTCTCTTCTCCACATCTCCCCATTCCTCCCCAGCAAGGGCAGGAGGTCCCAAGGTCCCAATATGGCTTAGTTCAGCATCCACTCCTGACAGATCCAGTTTCCTTCCCCCAACATCAAGACTGAGGGAGTGGGATCCAAGGTGCCAGTCCAAGGTATATGAGATCTCAAGCTGGTCAGTGGGAAATAAACAACACAGTTTTAAACTGGGCTGTGGGACTAAATAAAGACTTCTTTTAAAAATATAAATTTCTGGGGGCTGGGGAGATGGATCAGAGGTTAGGAGCACTGACTGCTCTTCCAGAGGTCCTGAGTTCAATTCCCAGCAACCACATGGTGGCTCACAAACGTCTATAATGACATCTGGTACACTTTTCTGTATAGTGTATATATAATAAATAAGTAGATCTTTTATACATATACATATTTCTAGGGAATATTTTCTTTTTTTAAAAAAAAACTTTATTTATTTATTTGCCTTGGTGTTTGCCTGGAACTGGAACTACAGACAGTTGTTAACTGCCATGTAGGTGCTGGGAATCGAACCCGGGTCCTCTGGAAGAGCAGACGGTGCTCTTAACCGCTGAGCCATCTCTCCAGCCCCCTCTAGGGAATATTTTCACATGGATTCAGCATTATTAACCATTAGGGAAATGGAGATTAAACTGCTCTAGAATTCCACCCAGTCAGAATGGTCATCATCAAGAATACAGATGATGGTACTTGCTAATATGCTTATCTGGCAAGGGAAGCATTGCACACTGCTAATCCGAGTGCAGCCATTTTGAAAATAGATCTAGAGGTTTTCCAAAAATTAGCACCATACCTCAATAGCCAGCAACTCCTTGGCATATACCCTAGAAAATCTGTAATGCACTCCAAAGTCACTGAACACTCATGTTCACAGCAACTCTAGTCACAATAGCCAAGGGATAGAATCAGTCCAGATAAGTAGCAACTAATGAAAATGGGCACATATCATATAACAGTGCTTCAGCTAGCTGTAAATAAAATTGAGATTATAAAAATTTCAGGTAAATAAATGGACTTTTTTTTTTTTTAAAAAAAAAAAAAAAGCTATACTGAGTGGTTTAACCAAGGCTCAATATGGAAAAACAAACACTTCATATTCTCTCTGATATGGGGCTCTGAGATTCTAATCTCTAGGTTATGTATTTAGAGTGGAAGTAGTCATTAATTAGAAAACTAGACAACCATTATTGAAGGGTTACCTTGAGGAAAGAGAACAGTAGAATATAGATATAATGGAGAAAAATGAATATTAAAGTGTAGGTTCAACTGGGGAAGGGTATAGAATGGTAGGGCAGAAGATGTGGTTGAAAGAGAGATAACCAACACTAATAATCATTGGAAAAGCCACATGGAAATCTACTATTTCATAATCTTCCTAAAAGTCATGAATCCATAGATCACAAAACAAAAGCCCAACACAAGGTAAGACATACCTGTATTTGAGTTGTTGGTCAGGAGGGATCCAGAAACCTCTATCCCCAGACACACACACACACACACACACACACACACTACAAGTTGTTGAGATTGCACATTTCTGCTCCTCTGAATTTTATGGTAAGAAGATATTGCTGAAAACACTATATACTTTGGTTACAGGACATGGAGACAGTAAGTTGGTACTCCCTGTTAGCTAGCTTTTACAGTGCCAAAAGGTGCCATTCAGGATTCTGGGAGAGCAAAGTCATCAACAGCCTTATCCAGCTGTGAACTTTGTAAACTGCAGTAATGATAGGTCTGACAAGGTAGGCTCATGGTATAATAGTGGTACAAATGCTATGGGAGTAACCATTTGCCTTCTGATTGGATTTAAGGCCCACTCCTCAAGAAGAAATTCATGCTTGGTACTGTAAATCTAAGGCTAAGGATTCTGCAGGACCTGGGTGGGGAGAGCTATTAATATTTCTTTGGTAATAGCATATATCAAACTGATCTCTAAAAACTTGTTAATATATTTCATCTGAAAATCTTCTCATCCATTGGATGACAGCTAATGCAATGGTTTATAACTGATAAAGATGCAGAGTATCTGCAGACTACACAGCTCTAAATGGGACATCTTGTTGTCATCCTTTACCTCATGGCTCAGGGAACATCATGTTAGAGGGGTCAGAGAGATTGTGTGAGTCAGAGGTTAGAAAAGACTGTTGTAAAACATTATGTTCTGGTTAAGTCAGAGTTGTTGCATTCTTGAACTCACAGCACTTTTGTGTGCCAGAACAGGACCTGATCAAGATCAAGTCAGTCAACATTCCATGTGCATGGGGTAGTCATATAAGGCCCCATCCCTTGTTGAGGAGCTATGGGAGAGAAAGAGTCAGTCTGGTACTTTTATTCCTGACACCTCTTTTTTTAAATTTTCTTTTCTTTTTCTTGGTAAGGAATGCTTTGGCAGGAAAAGGAAATCACTGTGAAGGTAAGACCACAAAGGATAAAAAAAAAAAAGTTGAAAGAGCACTAACTTTAATATATGCTGTGGGGCCCACCTCAATTTAAGTGGGTTATTATATGAGAAAAGTAGGCTGATTGGCTATAGTAGATGGTTCTGCTTCCTCTAATCAATCTCTGACAGTCCCTAAAATGACTTTCCAAGCCTCTGTATTGAATGTTGTTGGAGGGGAAAACAAAACACAGATATGTGTTTACTTTCTATGTTTTCATATGTACAAGGTAGAAGAAACTGTCAGAGCACCAATAATTGATCATTTAACATCCAATTTTTAGAGAGATCAGTAACCATAAACCTCACCACTGTGGGACAGCCGAACAGCAAGTGCTCAGAAATTGCATCCGTTTTGATCCACAGACTAAGCATTTTCTCTCCTACATCCTTTCTCGCTTCCCTTTTCAGGTACCCTTTTGGCCTATTTTCCTATCTTACTCTGTGTTGAATTTTGTGTGATGATCTTCATCTACCCAGACTTCTCCATTGATCTGCTGATTTAGGGGAAAGACTGTTCCCATCAGTAACAAGATCTAGAGGTTTGCATATGATAGGAACTCTGATATCCAGTCATGTTTATGAGTTTCCCAGTTAAGGCCAGATTTCAGGGCTTTGTCCTGAAACCTAAAAGTCGTTATGTTTACAATTTTCTCTTGTGACTCTGGGAGGCCAAATATTTTTGGCTCAGTGGTTCTTTTATGTGTACATAGGCACATTCACATAGGAATTTCTGGGAAATGTATTAAAAATGATTGCTTTTATTTTCTGGTTTTAGGAAGATTGAATTAGTTGGTTAATTCTAGGGACTTACTTGTCAATAAGCACTAACATATTTTGCAACCAGATAGTCCCTGGGTCTGACTTGAGGAAATTCTTACCCACAAGGAGCTCCAGGAAGATGAGGCAGTCACTACCTGTGAGCAAGGCACTGAGGACAAAGAACCTGAAATTGTTTTGGGAGATCTTAGTGGGAGAGAGATGAAGGAGAATAAAATTGTTATGAGGGACAGAAAATGATGTTGATTTCAAAGTATGACTTTATCAGAAACCAAAATTCTCAACACCATAAGTTTGAATCTGCAAATGTTTTCCTTGTCTCTTTGTGGCAAGATGATCAGTTGGCTGCTTCACTCAAATCGATTGCACGGTGATCACAAAGTCTGTAAAAGCAACATAAACAGTGACATTCAGTTAAATCCTTGTGTGTTGTATGCAATTAAAGTAGGAGAACTGGTGTGGTGCAGTTTCTTACTCAGCTGCAGATCATTGGGATTCCAGTGCATGTGTGCCCATGTGCTTTATGTGTGTGAGGGAAATGGGGTACAGAATTGTTTTATTCATGTAATATATATATGCTCAAATCTTTTAGTCTAGAGAAAAATAAGACTATTAGGAAAATAGTCAATTACCATTGGGCCACAATCTTTTATTTCTTTGGTTCGGCTAGCAAGGCCTGAGAGCTGAGCCTGTGCCTGTAGCCAGGAACAGAAACTTAGCTGGAGCTGGAGGGGCCAGAGTAGCCCACATCTAGCTAATGAGAGCTAATTGGACCTTCCTGCCACCAGGCTGAAGATAATTGGATCCCTGGATGCACTGACCTTTTTATTTGCTCACCATTTAACATGTGCTCTTGGCTACTGGGCTTGGAGCTTAAACAGTGGTACATTTAAGCCACCAGCCACAGTCTTCCTCATGTTCTTCTATCCTTTTGGCTTCTTTCTTCCTTTCTTGTCTGCCCTCCATTCTGGCCTTTGAGAGAGTTGGTCTGAGTGGCCTCTGTGTAGAGTCAACTTGCCAGCTGAAGACAGGCATTCCTTGTTGTCTGGCCCTCTCTCTAAGGGTGAGGAGAAGCAGTTCTTAATGAGGCCCGGGACACAGAAATGGAGTGGAGAATGGGAATAACATAGCTCTACTCTTGCTTACTGTTCCTAGCTGCTGGACTGGCCACACTCCCTACTTTCCTGGCTCATAAGATCACTGACAAGACAGGCAGGCACTTGTGCTCTGTGAGCAGTGACCGGGCCTTCAGTGACTTCTTTGGTGCTGTTAGCTGCCTGCAGAGCTAACTCAGTCTAGTTCTTCAGCCTGTAGAGACTGATTTATATTCATTGGACCTCTTGTAGCTTGCTTTTCCAGTTGCTAAGGTGAGAAGTGTCGTGAAGTTATAGCTTAGACTATTTGGAGTACCCAGGTGAACTCTAGAAATCCAAGTAAGGTGCCATCTGGAGGATGCATGTTTGCTGTTTGGTGCTTTAACATTACCTTATTGTTTCTAGAGCAGAGGACCAGGACCTCTCAGCTATGACCCATGCCCTAAAATAACATGCACAATGCATGTTACTATCTACAGGTCATGCTTAGAGGCTTCATTTTTTTGATAATACTCAATGGGGTTCAGGCCACAAAACCTTTATTCTTACCTCTACATTTAGTTTAGAGTATTTCCACTTAGTTGTTGGTGTGAAAGGGTAATTTATAAGTGTGTCACCAATATTCTTTTATTTTAATGTCATAGAACCATCAATATGACAAGTTTGTGAATTTCTAATTTGAAGCTAGATTTTAAGAAAATAGTTGCTTTAAAATAATGATAATCAAATAGTTATGCAATGGTGACTCCCCATGAGAAATCAGGAAGCGAAGGGTTTTTTGTTTGTTCGTTTTAAGTTTAGGAAATCACTCTTGCCCTTTAGCTTCTGGGTGGCTCTACACAGTATGTACTTTCCATACCCTGTCTGGAAAACTATTCCTGCTTACCTTTTTCTTCCAATTCACAGAAAGCCTATTTCACAGGACCCAGCCAGAGAAACTTTGAATTTGAACTACTTCATTTTGGGAAATTTTCTTAGCTAAAGCCCAGGGCTAAGTGTTCATCAGTGACTTACACAGTCTTCTCACACCTATTCCAACATGCTCAAGGACATTTGTTTAGGTGTTCCTTTGTTTTGAGACTGAATGATTCACTAGGGAGGAATCAAACATTCCTCACAAGATAATACTTGTGATAATGACTCATTACAGATTTTTTTTTAATGTGTGGAAATAGGCATGGTGGCATAACTGTTATTCTATCATTTAGGAAGCAGAGGCAGGTAGACACTGTGGTTCAAGACCATTCTGCTCTAGAAAACAAGTTCTAGGCTAGCCAGTGAGACTGTTTCAAAACTAAATGAAGAAACAAACAAACAATAACAAAAATTGTGGAATGAGAGTAAATGAATAGATATCCCTTATCTAGAAATAAGTCTAATTAAAGTACTATAAAGATGTTTCATCAAATATTTTGTTATAAGCTGAGTTAACTTTTTTCCATATTAGGAATACATGTATAAATGCACAATATTGAAAGACCAAGAAAGTTAAAGTCTAAATCTGTTTCTGACACTGACTAATGTGATAAGGTAGGTAATTTAGGTAAGTAATTTAGTTAGTGCTCAGTTTCTTTATTGTACACTAGAAATAACAACATTTCTGAGAAACTTATTCTAGATATGAAACAGTTTTCTGGGCTATAAATACGACTCAGTGGTTTAGTGGTCACGTAGCATGCATGAAGCTCTCTGAGTCCCAGTACAACTAATAAAATAGCAATAACAGCAAACCAATTACCTTAGTGTCTAAATGTAAACAAATGTTTACACTATTTTTCTTATTGACACAATTTCTGTTTTCATGCCAGTGGGTACTGTACAATGCATACTATGTTCAATATTCCCTGTCTGCTATTGACCCACACTGATCATACTTCTTTGTCTATTGTGATATCTTATGGTTTCCTGCCTTCATTGACACTGGGATACCAGTTCTTTTCTGTTACCATATCAGCTACCATATTTGTTCACTCATGCAAGTGAATATTTTCCAGGTATTTCCTCAGTAGCCCCACATCTCAGCCACACTGTATCTCCCCTCTACATTCTCCACATAGATCCTGTGCTACTTGCACAAAACACAAAAGGCAATGAGTAGTGCTATTGGTGGTCTCTGAATGTATCTGTCTGAGTCATCCCACATCCAATGCATTTCAATTACTAATGGCCCTTTGCAGCTGAAACCTTCTTTACCAACTTTATCCCCAAACAGCATCTTCATCACCAACATCCGTCTTTCTACTTGTAAACTTCTCAAACTTTCCCTGAAAAATCTGCTTGGACCCTTGGCTACTCCTGAATGAGCACTTGGCCTGCTTTTATAATTAGCTTTCCTGGTTTGTTTTCTTAATGCTACTCTCCCCTTTACCAAGCTTTGCTCGTATTTTCTATCTCAATGCTTTACCCTCCCAGGTTTCTGCCTATCATCTCATTGGCAAATCCAGTGACTGCTCTCATCCTGCTTAAACTCTTGGCAATACTTTCTGACTCCTGACCCTGTTCTTTTTCCAGAGCCTTCTCTCCTCTCTGTATTCCATGCCCTCATGCTTTTATTCAGATTGCAGCCACACTCTTCTGTTGACCACCTGATGCTGGTCGTTTCTCCAAGATTCTCATCCAACTGCTTCTTTCCTTTGCTGTACATAAGCCCAAGACAAACTCGCTTGATATAAGTTAAATGACTGAGTTCAAAATGTGCTATACTACTTTCCTGTCCTTAGGTATGCGGCGTATAGCTTTTTCTAGTGCCTGCTATATTTATTCTGTAAGAGCGAAAACCACGTATGTGTAAGTGTAAGAAATGCAATCATGTGTATCAGATCCTTCCCTATGGTTGCCTTGTTCACCTACCAGCCAAGGGATTTTGTCTCCATTTCTTACTTCAGCTTTTCTGGCCCTTCCATAATACAATAATCACATCTCAAAGCATACACTCTGTTTTTGAAGTGTAGGTTATATACATGTATGGATCTCTGTGTGCTTTTCTGTCTTTACTTCAGAATCCTGAACTCCTCCTGAGCTCTTACTGAATCTTAACTCTCACACTAGATAGTAAGTAAACTTTAGGTAATTACATTAAATTGAATGAAACTTATTTGTTAGCATGTATTAAGTGTACTTATTATTGGGGCTCAGTGTGCTCTTTCATTCTATGTACACAGCATGAATGAACTAGTCCGATACATCTTTTCTATGGTTACTTTTCACCTTTCCTGATCTTTTAGTAACTGACACTTTAAAAAGTTAGGTAAGAAGATTATAAAGAACTGTATGCTTAGAGCATGTTTGCCTCAGAGCACTGACTTTCTGATAAGTTTACTGACAGGAGAACTGCATCAATGTCTTAGCTATCCTTGGGAAAAATTGTAATTGAAGAATTATTTCAATTTCAATTCACAAAACCTCCTAGAGTTTGGCAAATCTCTAGATGGCTCCTCCAATCCAACACACAAACCATGGAAATGTCTGAGTTATCAGTTCATTGCTATAAATACTTTCTTTTATGGAAAGGTAGGTTTGAGCTGCCCTCCAACTTTTCTTGAGAAAAGCTCAAAAAATGGAAACTTCTTAAGTAATTGATTTAACTTTCCTGAAGATCCTGAGTCTTGGCAAGGCCGAGGTCGGAAACTGCAGTAAGATTCCTTTTTCTGCTGTGTTTTCAACATTTGGTCCTTAATTCATATAGAAGTGCAGTTGCTATGAGGAAATGTTGTTGGGATCCCTTGGAACACAGGAAAGGAACAGAATCATAACACGTAACCACACCCTAGAAAGAAAACAGCTCTTCCCCTGCTTCTATTTCTTTTCCCAGGAAAGCCTTAAAAGTGAGGGAATGAGGAACAGAGATGTGAGAATACCTGAGATGCAGGCAGTTAGACTGCCAGCTTGCCTGTCCTGGGCTTGGCTAGGTAGAAGCTGAGGGTGCTCATCTTTCCTCATCCTGTACATCTTGGAGGGTCACAACTGGACTGTGTTGAGACTTCTTGTCCTTGCTCCCAGTCTGCTTAACTTTCTCTCATTACTCACCTCACTGAGCCTGAGAAGTTAACCCTCAGAAATGGCAGTTAGCTAAAAGCCCATAGGAGGCTGCCATCTGTCATGGCTTATTCCATGGTTGAAATAATATGATGGATACAGATGATGCACTGAACAGACTAGTGGGTGTGTTTTACTCACTATGTGCCCTTCTATGGTCAATGCATGTTTCAGAGAGGGAAAGAGGTTTCATCAGTAGTGAGGGATCACCTTTTTATATGACTGCCTGATAAACCCAGTCTGAACTCTCCGTAAGCTAGGCCTATGTGTAAAAGAGAAAACATTAATCAATGGAGGCCAAATTTCTGTCTCTCAGGACCTACTTCATAGTTTCCATGAACAAACATCTGTTTTTTTTTTTCCTTCTGTTTGTTATTAGAGAGGTGACTCTTTGTGAGAATAAGATCAAGATGGGGAAAAGAAAATTCATGGTAGTGTGTGTGTGTGTGTGTGTGTGTGTGTGTGTGTGTGCGTGCATGCATGCATAAACAGACACATGTATTTAGAGTTGAGATGAGAGGATATGGGGACTTGGATGAGTAGGATCAACGCATAATACGAAGATTTCTTGGAAGTAGAGTCCATGGTGGTGACACCAAAAAAATATATGGGAAAGGTAGAGGAGTTTTGGGGAAGACAAATCTCTTCCCTACATTTCCTGTTGTGTCAGGAAGCCTGCTAGGTCTCAGGACTATGCTAAAAGTTGACCTGTAATCTTTGAGGCAATCTCTATCTTTATTTGCCCAGCACCTCTTTTTTCTTCATTCCTAGCACGTCTGTTTTTGCCTTTTTGCTCTTTTTTTTTTTATGTTTTGCCTTTTTGTCTGGTCACTAAACCTCCACAAACTTCTCACCACCTTCTTCCAATGTGAAAATATTGTCTTAGCTCAGAATTTTTTATTGATTGTATGTATTTGTAAAGGAAGAAATGTTCCATTTTCAGCTTTCATACTTATATTTTGGATTAGAAGAGGTGTTTCCTTTGGAATTCAGTGCTTTTGCTCTGCCAGGCACTTAGCTTTCTGCCACTCCTTTCCCTGAACAGCTAGGGTTCCCTATGTGTTCCAAATCTCTCACTTTGCCTATGGACAGTGTTTTATCTGTTCCTCACAGAATTCTGGTTTTGAGAATGTGAATGTAAAACAAGTTTCCACCTAGAGCTTCTCACTTAATGAAGAAATTGGCTGGGATTCTGAGTTGCTGGAAAAGTAGGAAAAGGGAACCATGTGGGACTGATTCTAAGGTCAACTGGCCTTATAAAGGGGTGGGTGGCATTCTTAGGTGCTTAAAAACTACACCACCCCTTAAACTAAAGGAATATTCTGATCTCTTTAGTGACTGCTTGTAGACAATCCAAACAAAGTTTAAAGAACTTAATTCATTTATTGTACTTGAATAACTTTCAGTATTTATATTCTTTAAAATGACTAAGTCTTAAAGTAGTTAAATAATTTTAAAAGTTCACAATTGAATGTCTGACACTTCCTAATTTTGCTTATCACAAAACTACGATAACAAAAATAGTTTGGTACTATTTAAAGACCAGATGTAGACCAGAAAAATAAAAAATACAGAAATAAATTTCTACATATCATTTTTAAGAGGACTCCAAGGTCATTAAATGAGGAGCGTTCTGGGAAACTTGATAGCCATGTTTTAAAAACTGAAGTTGAATCACTAGCATATAAAATACACAGAATGTAAGTCAAATTAGGTCAAAGATCTCAACATAAGACTAAAACTGAAAAACTCTTAGAAGAATTAATGGGAGGAAATATTAATGATATTGAATTCAGCAGTGATTTCTTGAATATAGTATCAAAATCTCAGAAAATATTGTGGAAAAGTTAAACAAAATTAGATAAATTAGGCTGCATATTAGCCACAACCAAAAGAACCTGATTTAAAAATGAACCAAAGATTTGTAGTGTTTCACCAAATATATATATATATATGCAACTACAGAGCATATGAAAAGATATTTAACATTGTTGCTTTGATTGAGATATGAAACATCTATTAAAGGTTTATATATTGAATGATTGGTACCTAATACAACAATAGTCAGAGTTTGGGCTTCGAAAAGTGATTGGATTATGATGTTACTAACTCTTGAGTGATTTTAGCCATTGATAGATAGAGTCATAATTTGACAGAAATAATGGGAAGATATACAGTTGATGATAGAGGAACTAGTTGAAAGGAGAGGTTCCTTTAAAGACTGTTTTTTGAAAGAATGCTTTTACTATAGCTTGCCTTGACCATGATCCATCTTTCATTCTTACTTTTATTCTTGCTTTCTGTCTCATGCTCTCACTCATGCTCTCCCTCACATTCCTTACAGTGTGTCAGATGGACAGCATGGTTCTTATACATGGTCTCCATTATGATAATCCTCCTTATAAGACCACAGATAGCTAAAATGGGACTAGTGAACCACAGGCAGAAACCTTTGAAACTGTAAGCCAAAATCAGTCCTTCTTCATTTAAAAACTTTCAAGTATTTTGTCTTAGAAATGTTGAGAAAACTGGCAGAATAACTAATTACTGGAGAAATACAAGGCCAAACTACAATCTTATTACAAGGGGTACTGTAATATAGAAAAGAAAGTATAAAGAAAAAGAAATAGGAAGTGTTGGTAACAATATGTTGGTGTTAATAATAAATTCATATAGAAAGACAAAGCTATAATTTTTTTAAAATTAAGAACAAAAACAGCACATTATCTACTTTCACAGCACTCTGCTTCAGGTAACATTGAAATCATATCTTCAAAAATTAATCTTCATACCCATATTTACATCATAATTATTTATAATGGTTATAAGATGGACAACTATAGTGTCTGTCCATAAACAGATAAATGAAAAAAATAACATGATATATTCATACAATTGGAATATCATCCTGTGTTAAAAGGTGGGAGTTCTGAGATGTACCATGTCAATGACCTATGCTATACTAAGTAAAATAAGACAGACATGGAAAAAGAAAACAACCAATACTGTATAATTTTACTTACAAAAATTATCTGCATTAGTCAAATTCATATAAAGTGAAATGGTGATTTTCAGGGAATGGGACAAAAGAAAAATGAGAAGTCCATCTTCAAAGAGTTTAGAGTTTCATTTTATTCAAGATCAAAATGTTCTGGAGATTGTCCACCAATATGTGTATACTTTAGCACTTTCTATCTGTCTGGCCTTGGGAGATGGCTCAGTGTAGTGCTTGTGTGGTAAACTTGAACACTTGAGTCTGAGGTCTAGAAGCAAGGTACAAAGCCAGTCATGGTTGAACGGGCTTATAATCCAAGAGATAAAAAAGCAGAGACACAGGATGTCCAAGCCTTGCTGGCTAGTGTCCTAGAGGATACCCAAGCCTTGCTGGCTACTGTCCTAGAGGATGCCCAAGCCTTGGTGGCTAGTGTCCTAAAGGATGCCCAAGCCTTGCTGACTAGTGTCCTAGACTACTCCTTAAACTCCAGGAAAGTGAGACTCTATCAAAAGGTGGAACAAACAGTGTGTTCCAGAAGAACCACACCATACTCATGCTTATCCTTTGGCCTTCAGAATTAAACATGTATATGTGATGGGTATGATCACATATACACGCAAACCTATACATTGGTTCATATAAGCACAGTTATAATGGTTTATTAGCATATATATTTTATCAAAAGATGATTTAGAACCAAGATCTTCTGGTAAAAGTAGTGATTACAGTCTATTTTATTTTTCCTCGAACAAACCTGGTTTCTAATCCTGCTTTTATCACTAGCATTTAGCAAATGCCTCTTCTTTGATAAAGGCCACATCCACTCATCAATTAATGTATCCCTATATCTATGCATTTACTGTGGGTATTAAATGCTAAAACATTATTTGTACAAAATTTGTTCATAAAAATTGTCAGCAAATTTTGGGGTCCTTTATTTACATATTTATGAGCACACATTGGTGAGCCCAATTGGATTGTAATGGAAATGTGGTTTATATGGAGATTTTCTTGTTTAAAATCAACATGTGCCTTGTGGTTTCTTCCTCATCAATGAAAGGAAGTTGATCTCAGATTCTACTGGCCAGTGACATTCTGTGGCCATTTTTTGGTACTTCTCTGAGCATCTCCTAACAAACTTTGAAACTGCTAGCAGGAAGCATCCATTTTCCTAAGTGAGTTATTCTAACAAAATCAATGTATTTTTATTTTATGAGGATAAGGGGTAGGATAGATATGTTTACATGTAGTGCTAACTTGCTGCGATTTCTTTCTATCACTGCTGTTTCTCAATTCTTCTCAGAACATTCCATTGTGCTGTGTCTTCTGGTGGAAAATGGGTCATTTTCAGATAATTCCAGGTTCTTTCTCAGTCCTAAGCACTCTCAGGATCCTCATGTGTCCAGCATGGAAGACAATATCAAAGCTTTCACAGTGTGTAACCTGTTACCATGATACCATCTCATCTATGCTTTGGCCTACTGTAGAAGAGACAGACACAGCACACAGTGTGGCTCTGTGCTGTTCAAGGAAAGCTGGGACAAGGAGGAAAGAAGAATGAATGATTGTGAAACTGAATTTCTGTGGTAGCTGTGGACCAAGAGACAGGATTCAGTTAATTATGGCTGTGACACACACAGCATCTTTATATTATTAACATTCTCAAAGCATATTCCCACTCTTTATGAATAAGATAATCTCCTCTCTTGAATTTTTGGGTATTGCTTTATGCTACTTCCATCATCAGGATGAGAAGTAGTCTCATAAGAAAAGTCTACAACTACAAAGTAGGCTCCATCCTGGGAAACAGTCTCAGAAGGATTGTATATTCTTTGCTTAATCATGTAAATGAAGAGATTTGAGAGATGTAATGATGTCTGCCACTCATGTGTCCAAGATTACCCATCCTTCTCTGAAGCCTTTTCCCTTTTCCTTACTTCATTTTTTTTTTCCATCACTTCTTTACTAATCATTGTGAATTTGTTAAAAAGTTCCTCAATGGACCTTTATTAGTTTCTTAAATGTGCCAGAAGTTTCCTTAATGGCTACAAAGTTGATAGGTGTAAGGAAATGCAAAGTTCTTCTATTGCTGTTATTCCTTTGCTGGTCATGTGCCAGGAAACCAGTGTCCTGTTTTAGGAGCCTCCCCTCTGCCTGCAGATGGCACTGACCTTCCGTGTCATGTTCCCACACCATAATCTGAGATGCATACCTCAGTGCTACATTAATGTCATGGTTTACTCTTACTCTCTCCTATCACCTAGCCAATCATTAAGGGGAGTGGGATGTATTTCCATCACCTGGGTGTCCCTATGCCTGGCAATAGGTCACTTAGATACTTTTGAATGGGTTGATTGATATTGAATATATAAAAACTCCGGTCAATGAAAGGCAAGGTTGTCAATATTACCTCCCAGTTCACTTTGAAAATAATGGATCTCAAGCTGGTGAAGAGGAGATTCTTACTGGACAATTCTTACTGAATAATTATTAAGTTTTTTATTTCTAGGACTGATCTAATGGTTTTTACAGGAAAGTAAGAGTCTGGGGATACTGTTTTAGTGAACATTTTACACAATGTAAAATTGTAAAGAAAAGAATGGTCCAGTGCATAGTCATGGATCATTAGGAAATGGTCTTCTGGAAGGTGGGAGGCAGAATGTGCTTCTAAATTCAGCGCTTGGATTTCAAGTATTAGCTGAATCTTGGTGATAGTCCTTAGCCTGATGGGAGAGGGAGCTTTAACAACAGAGCCATGGGTTTGAGGAGTGAGTCACTTCCTCCCGCTGGCTCCCTGTGTGGCTGGCTGAGGCTGGACTTGGAATGAATCTGGAGTGACCCCTGATGTGTTTTCACCCCCCACAAAGAAGCCTTAAAAATATCTCTGTGTCTAACCGGACATGAGTTAAAGTCAAAATGACTCTGTCCTAGCCAATAACATAGGTCATTGTGTGTAGGGGTGGGGGCGCAGCTGCGGAATGATGTTTGTGTTACCTCACTTACCAAAAGTACTTCTTGGGGAGAAGAGAAATGTCAGAGGCCATCCCAGGAAGAAGGAGAAGCTTAGTCCTGGACCAGAGTTTCTTTGCACAGCTACTGAATGAGGTCATGCCATTTCTGTGATTGCTAGAGTGGGGCCCATGGGAAATGTGGAACCATGGAAAGAAGCTAGACACAGAGAGCAGGGAGAACAGAGGGAATGAGAGAGGAGAGGTACATACATGAACACCCCATGGTATATGCAAAAGTACAGGGATTCCTTTGCTGTCAGCACTTGACAAGTGCTAGATCTACAGGTTAGTAAGGTCGCCATGGCTGTAGACATTTCTTTGGATGGAAGAGACCGGATGGAAGAGCACCTGCCCCATAATTTCTAAGGTGACAACAAGTCTGGGTGACAATGCACAGGTTTGATAATCAGATGTTGAGCATAGTATCTGTGGAATCAGCTCTGAGAGTATCCCGGAGAAAAGAGAGGCCAGATGAAGAGAGAGCCAGCTCTGTTTTGCTAAAAGAGAGATTAAATTTCAACCTCTGGAGGAAAACAAAGAGTAGAAAAAAAAAACCCAAGCTCAGAGTTCATTTCTGGTGCCTTTCAATAGCATTTTCAAAGTATACCTGTTCTCTGAGCAGTTTAAAAAAATAACAAATGTATGCACTTCAACCCAAACCTTTTTGGATACTGCCTGGAGCAGCTGGGCATCTCTCTGACCTTTCTTTCTGGATAGAGTTGTAATGGGGAGAGGAAAGCCTCAGCCTCCACCTTCTGTCTGATCCAGCACAGCTGCATTTTCTCATTCCTGAGAACCGGACGAGTTTCCTGAGCCCTGGGTTGATATACCGTACCATCTTCTACGCAGCTGTGATTCTAACAAGGGAAAGCCGACTTGAACCTCTCTAATCCTTACTCCAGACACCTTGAGCTCCTGAGACTGCTGTATGTATGCATGTACACTTAAGGATTTTTGTTAGCTGTACTTTTGAGAATGTGGCTCAGTTCAAAGTTTAAAAGGGGGTTGGGGGGATTCAATGAACATCTGCCTTATTCTGACCAGTAAATTTGTAGCTTTAACATTTACAAAAGCAAAATCAATGTTGTTAGCCTCTGTTCACCTATTTATGTCATAATCTTCCTGTTTCCTCTTCTGGGGTCAAGTGATGGATGCTATTTCCCCTCTTCTCTATGAACCGTAGAAGAACTAATCCAGAATTAAAAATATGAGAGGCATGGGGGTAAAGGCTTGAAAATCCATTGCAGCTCATCTCGGAATTGCACAACCAACTTGAGTTTTTTTCAAGACTTATATTTTGGGAGGGAACTGTTTTATGAATGAACATAAGCCTGATACACGAAATGCGTGGGATTGGTCTGAGAGCCTTGTCTGGGTCAACTGTCACATCTGGCTCTTATGAATCTAGCACATTGTGACTCATGGATACACAAATAGTAATCCTTGATAGTGACCACTTGTGACTCCACAAACAATGTCAAATGCCAGAGAACTGCTGTGGCTGCTTGGCTGGTCTGCTCATGCACTCCCTGCCCCTGATGATGGGTGGGCAGTTAAAGGAGCTCTCCACTGTTTTCAGGAAGCCAAACACCAGGCCTTCTCTCCTCTCTAGAACTCCAAGTAGCCTGGCTCTGAATATTTTAGCCTGATCATCTCTCTGCACTGTCCTCTCAGAAGTGCCAGTGGATGGCCTGGGATTATACTGGCAGATGGTCTGGGTTTTTAACATACTCTGCTGGAAATGTAGCAAGTTATTTAACTTCTCTGGGTCCCAATTCCCTCATCTAGTGAAAACAAATTGTAACTCAGAGGAGTTAAAATAGTGATCATGTAACAAATTTCCCAAGAGCTAGGCACTGTTCTAAGTGAGATACTAGTATTGTTTCTGATAAAATATTAACAGTAAAATGTGGATAGTCCCTTTGCCAATGAGGAAATTAACACACAGCACATTGGCAGTAAAGGCTTGAATCAGAATTTCTTGATCCCTTTCTCTCGATCATCCGTACCCAAGCAAGGGCACTGTTGCATCCAAAGAGATACTTAGTAATGTCTAGGGCCATTTCTCCTTGTTACACAGCTAAAATAAGGGTGCTAGCGACATTTTAAAGGCTGTGGACAAGGATGCTGATTCACACTACAGTACTGGACAACCCCACAAATTAGAATTACCCAGTCCCAGATGTCCACAATACTGTAGCAGTGAATGGCCAGCTCCGAGCCTATTCTCACCACCACACTAACTCACCAGACAACTCCACCAGGAATCAGGGTGGAGAGCATAAATTTCAGTGACACATGGAAGGACCAAAATGTAGAGCAGATGTATAACTTCGGTAATGTCAGTTTGCTATTGTTCTTATCAGCTTCTCCCCCTAAGTCTCTCTTGTCTATTATTAATGGTGTTTTAAAGGTTTCAGGCACCTTTTGTCAGAAAGCCCTGTGAGTCAAGTGTGAAAAGGGGCCTCTTCCCACCTAGCTGCCTTGTGACTATTAGTACTTGTATTCCTGTGTATTCTATGGTTGTTATGTTCTAAGTATGCTCAATACTTCCATTGTGATCTTTCCCTGGTCTCCCCCTCAAGGTACAGCCCAGTAGCTTTGTTACATGGACGATTTTCTTCTTCCGTGTAACACCTGAAGAAGTACAGCACATGATCATGAACCCTGAGAACTCACAGGTTTACATGGGAATGTATAGTGCCAATTGTCAAAGCAAAAGTTAGGAAATTGATCTCCTAAATTAGCACTTTAGGAATTTATATCATCTGTTATATGCCTCATTCCTGTGAGATTATAGATATCTCAAAAATACTCCTCTTTCCTGGCATCTGAATGCGCCAAGAGGTGATAAAACTGAACGACTCACAAGCAGACACTGAACACCAAAGGGTAACTGGTGAACTGACTTGGTTTTTCTCTCTTCTGTGTCTCTCCTCAATAGTAAGAGCAGTCTTGAACCCTGAGTTATGTCTGTAATTGCGCAGAGCCGCTAACCAGCCTGGTGCTAAGGTGATCAGTGTTTTGTGGGAAAATAACAACTGCTAGGCCAATCTCACAGATTCCAGGCTTCTAGGGGCCTACTCCATCATGTGGGGGTCTGGGAGTTGTTACTTGTGGAAAACAGGTACTAACAAGTATAGCCACACACTCACCATGAATTTCTAAAGGTTACCTGTGCTTGGCACACCTCCATCGTTGTTACACATATTATTTAGCTTAATTATAATAATAAGCAGTCTGGAGAAGTGCCATTTTATTCCCATTTTGGATAGGAGAAACACTCGGAAACTTAGCTCTTTCTCTAAGACAGTAGGAGATATCATGGCAGGAAAGTAAACTTCGAGATATAGTCCAGAGGTTGTATTCTTGACCACTCAGATGATCTACTTCCATGTAGAAAAAGTCACAGGTCAAGGAACATAAAGGTTTTGCAGTTCAAGAAATCAAGAACTGGACACACACCTAAGGCACCTGTATTTGTCACAAAGACCAGAAGTTGATTACTAGGTTCATATCATGAATGAAAGGATTTTACATAGACCTGATAAGAACTAACAAGCCACTGTTACACTACTTGAGACATGCAGATTTATAGGTATCTGAAGGGGTTAATCAATATCTGAGAACTCTCAAATAATCCTCTCCAGGAATTTGTAGGCAACACTTGTAGATTGCTCATAGTAGCATTCTGATACTATGAGGGGCATAAATCTATGCATGCCAAGACAGAAATACTACAGTTTCTAAAGGAAAACCTTATCCTTCATTCCTTGGAAGAGTGAGTGAGATATTCATACAAATGTCTTCTAACAGAGAGAGGCTGTCTAATTCTGTTTTCCCACTATTTAAACAGCACATGAATTTGACTTGGGCTCAGAAGAGAAACTAAAAGCTTCATCTCTCTTCCATGAATCACCCTATGGCTTCTCTTTATCACTTCTAGATAAGGTTTTTATGCCCACAATGCTCTAATAAAGAGATATGCAGCCACTCACTGGCATCATCTATCAGGGATAGGGTGATAACTAGGTGGTCAGGAAAGGTCAGTGAAGAGACTTCAAATAAATGCACATCAGACCATTAAATGCAAATATTCATCAAACTATCCTCAGTGTTTCTTAGTCCTTAACTAATATATTCATGCACTGAAATGAATCTCAAGTCCTTTCATTCCCTTGGGGCCCACATTTTAGGCCAAATGCTTTCTATGTAAACGTATAAGTCTAGAGCCTATGGCCTGACTGTTTTTCTGTATATTTGTTAGAAGAACCCACACATTTGTGGTAATTCACCCTCAGGCACTGTAGAAGTCCCATTTGTAATAGCATCTGTTTGTCATTGTGGACCAGTACTAGAGTCACACTCACATACTTTCTGCTGGAAGCCCTCTCCTCAGTCCCAGTCCAGCCATTTTCAGTTCACCATGTCACTGAGGCTTTTGGGAAAGACCTCCTACTTTGCCATTGCTTAGCTTTTAGGACCCTTGCACTGTCTGTCATGATTGTGCACTGGTCTCTAATCCCAAGTGTCCTTTTATCTACTTTTGAGACAGGTCATTTTGCTGTATATGATGCACTCCAGCAATGCCACCTCCTCTCAACCTCAGCTCTCTCAGTCTGTAACTTAACTCATGTGTTTCCATTTCCTACTTACTTCTGAACATTTTATAACAGTGAACATGAATATCATCATCCTAGAGAGTTGATCAGATATTAGGAGGTAAGTTTAGAGCAAATGGTATCTATATCTCCTTCAGTCCAGGAGATTTACAACTGAATCTTTATAAAACTGCATTTGAAGATGCCTAGACTCTGTTATCTGACACAACACTGTCTCATTTGGGCTTTGGTCTCTTACCCTCTGACTATAGTTGTGCTCGTAGATACCTCAAGTTGTCACTGGCCACTGACCCTTGAACACTCTCATACTGCTCAGTCTCATATGGAATTTGTATAGTCCTCATGTCAAAGACCTTCAGTCCAAGATTCCCTAAAGTTTTATATGTTATAGTGTGGAATCTGAACAACTTAGGTCAGATGCCTATATGTCATTGTGTGTAGTTACATAAGTATGTGTGTAGTTATATATATAAGATAGACACATGCCTCACTTCAACTATACAGGATTTATGGTATTGATTTACAAGTTTTTGAAGGCATGTATTTGGGGGCTGGGGAGTATATTCTATAGTAAAAAAAAATGAGGAAATCAGACAGGCAGTTACATGGAAATTAAATTAAAATTAAATTACATTAAATTAAAATGTAAGCTCCTTTAAGTCAGCTGCTCATGGTCTCTTGTTATGCCTCACAACACTCAAGAAAGTACCTTGTTTCATGTGATTGAGTTCAGACCCAGGAAAGAGGGAACTTGCATTAATCAAAAGCAGATGGTGCAACCGAGGCTCTACAGGTTAAACTCTATGCCAGTCTTTGAGGAGAAATGGAGTGGATTTCAGAAGCAAAATATTTGTATGTGATGAGTTGGATTTTGGGAAGGTTTTTATTTTTGAATGGAAAAAAGTCCCCAAAGAGCCAAGAAGACACTAATGGATAAAATGCTTTGCACATATGGGGTGGAAAATTGTGCTTGCTTAAGTCAAAACACAGCTTCTGGAGATCACAGTGGCTTCGCCTCACAGGTGCCTGACCCTCAGGCCGCAGCACTGCTCCATGTGTTAGCCAGCCATGGGAGAAGATCAGATTCAGTGAGGCAGAAACTTCTAGAACTGCTTGAAAATGCTGCTTTTGCCAAAGAAGATCCCTTTCTTCCCCTTCTCACCCTTTTATCCACACACAGGAGCATTAAAGAACTAAATAGCTCTTGTCCTAGCTTCCTCCTGGCTCAGTCTTCTGGCTTGGGCTCCTCAGAGCAGCAGCTGGTTTTCAGCTGATGTTTAAGCTTGCATACTCCACGTTAAATCACTGAGATTCTTCATAAAGAAAAGACATTCTTTTATTTGGTTGTTTTCATTACTTTTAGATGTTGTTCTTACAGGGCTACCTTGCTTCAGAATGCTTATTCTTTCTTCAGAATATATCATTTACACACAGGCACTATATGCACATTGAATCAGAATTGAAATACATCAATCAAGGAAGGAGGCAATATAAGGAGTTGTGGGGATTTTTTTTTCTTTTTTGCACAGAATCTTTTGGTAACACAAATGGTTGATTCTCTTCATTCTTTTCCCAAAGGACTCTACTTCCTCTTTACTAGCTAAGGGAGTTTTGATTGATGGGCATTGGAGAGTATCAACACTTAGTTCCAGGCAGCAGTTACTACCAGGCAGTAGCCGTAGCTTTGTGTATCTCTTTCATCTGCTCTATATAGTACATCTCAGCTACATTTTATTAAACAAAGGTGTTAAAACATTAGTGTTAAAACATGTTTTCTCACATCAGCACCATGTTCTGTAAGTCATCATGTTGAGACAGCCTAGCACATCCTGTGGATGTGCTCTTTATGCTGAGTTGTGTTTGAGAATGGTGCTAAGATAGTCTGTGCACTTGTAATCACTGTGTGACTTGTTTATGGACAGCCATAGTTCTAGAGCATGCTTGGAACCCAAACAACAGAAAACCTTCTTTTTAGCATCTTCAGGCCTCTGTTGGTCACCTTTGATTTCACAGTGGCACCCCATTTCTCCAGCCTTTTGTCTATCTTTGTGTTCTTCTTTAACAGCACTGGCAACTACATTTCAGCAGGGTTATCCATTACAAGTCAGGCACAGTTCTCACAGCTTTGCAGATATCAGCTTATTCCTCCTTTAATAACCCCAAGCAGCAGGCATCTGCTCCTGGGGTTCACTACATAGAAATGGAAGCTTGGCTCTCAGAAGCACTGGCAGCCATACTGTGGTAGAACTGAATTCAGGGCTAACCTTCACATCACATACTGTAGACTAAGAAAAGAAACCATGTCTGACTTTGCTCATGACCTAAGTTATGCAGTATCCCAGCAGCATCTTTAGACATACTCTCCATAGTAGCTGATCATGTTTACTTTGCACTTAGTGGATCTGAATAACACTTTACTCCATCCTTTTAACTAATTTTATAAGAGTAGGTCATGGTTGTAACTCATCCAAGATCATGGACTCTGTAGTGAGTAAGGTGGAGTTTGAGCACAGAGTTTCTCCTCCACAGTACAAAATTGCTATACAGAAACAAAATGAACTGTTCTTGTTAAAGCAGTTCAGAAAGTTAGATGAATAAGAGACTTTTGAGAACAGGCTTAGAAGTTGATGAAATTTTACCATCTGAGCCATCTTATTGGACCAACTCCCCCCAACTCATACATCAACATACACAGAGGGGGTTAGTGGGGGGAAGGATACAAGAACATCTATAAGGCTTTGTACACAAACTATAAGAATGCTGCTTCAGAAATCAAGATTATATTTTTAATAAAATACAGCAGCTTGATAGTGAAATTTAAAGTAAACTGAAGGAATTCTCCAACTTTTCTTGACTCCAAATAAAAGTCCCATAAATGCCTCTACAGAGACACATTGTGTTAACTTTTTTATTAGGAAGTCATTCAAACCAAGCTCCCTATTCTCTGCTCCTAGAATGTTCTGTGTAGATTTATTTGTCAGAGATTTTTCAAGTCTTTTGATGCTTTGTAATAAGACATCCCGATTCCCTAGTTTCTTAGTGAAGTCATTCCAGTTTGTTATATGTAATGCCTCTTTTTCAAGGTCTCCCTTTGCTCACACCAGGAACTCAGCATTCATGTTACACAGATGCAGAGTTGCTTCTCTACACTGTTTTCTGGCTATTCCTTTGGCTCCCATCTTCTTTGGGGGTATTAGACTCCTGTTCTTAGGCCACAGCTTGGTATATAGGTGCTATAACAATGAAGACTTCCCCAATGTTTTATTTAGACTATGTAAAAACTCTTGATAAAGGAACACAACAGTAAGCACAGCTTATTTCATATTATATACTCTAAGTCTTTCTTTATTCATTTTTTTTAACTTATCAGCTTTCTTAGTTGAAGTTTCTGCTGCTGTGATAAAATATCACAACTGTAGGCAACCTGGGGAGGAAAGGGTTTGTTTGGCTTATAGCTTCAGTTCACATTCCACTGCATGAAGCTGGGTCAGGAAATGGAGGGCAGAGCTGAAGTAGAAGCCATGAAGGACTCTCACTTACTGGTTCATTAGAGCTTACTCAGCTTGCATTCCTACACAACTCAGAACCACGTGTCCAGGGATGGTAACCCTGACACATAAACCCTATGAGCCTAGCCTAATCAAGAAAACACCCTACATACTCACTCACAGGCAATGTGAGGGAGGCATTTTCTCAACGGAGGTTTGTACTCCCAAATAACCGTAGCTTATGTCAAGTTGACATAACAGTGGCCAAAGCATTAATGTTTTCAGAAGCTGACAGAAACAAAGAAATGGAGCGTGTTCAAGATCGTGAACTTGATAAATGGCAGAGCCAGGAACTGAAAGCTGACTCAGTCTCCCTCACCCTCTTCATTTTCTAAATGTTCACTCTACTATTGGCCAACATGAAGTCTGAGGAAATCATGAAGTGTTCCACATTACCTGTAATACCTCATACCTTGCCTTGATCTGTGTTTATGACTGAATAAAGCTGAATTAATGTTTAATACAAGTTTGTAAAATCAGTGAAGGTAATTTTTATGGGAAGAAAAATCACTTCAGTTTCTCTTGCCCTATTAGAAAAAAAAAAAAAAAAAAAACCAAAAACTGGAGAAACGCATGTTTTTCACAGCATTTTCTGCATGACATTTATCTTAAATTAGATCTTGCAGATAGATGGGATTATTAGGCATCTATGAATCTATATTAGAATGTATTTAAGAGTTATTATGGTTACTCTGGGACTGATACAAATTATTCTTTCTTCTTTCTCTCTCCTTTTTACTGTTTGAGGCAAAGTTCAACTATGCTAACCAGGCTTCTATCAAACTCTCTTTCTAGCCCAACTTAGGCTGGAATTTCCTATTCTCTAGCACCAGCATCCCGAGAACTAGGGTCATTGTCATGTGTTTATACCCAGCTCCAACCTTGCTCTCTCATTCCAGTGTTGACTGTTTGAAGTTCTGTAAGGCTCCCGGGTGCTGTAACTTTTCTCACACTCATGATGGTTATATTTGCATTTCTAGCTGGACTGAGTCACAGTCCATGCTGCAGCAGTCACTGGAGCTTTCTTGGCAGGGTTGTACTAGAGAGGACTGCATAAGGTACAATGTGTAGGACTGAGGTGATGGTAGGCAAAGAGAAGAATTCATCAGGCTTCACTTCACTGCATAGGCCTAATCAACTCAGAATATTAATGTGGCAATTGCTTCCCCCTTTGTGTTTACAGAGAGAGAGAAACAGCTGGGGCAGTTGACATCTGAAACAGGAGCCGCTGATCGATCGTTACTTGCACAGCAGATGGGCTTGGGTTATGAATAAGCAGCAAATGTGAAAAAGAGATTCATGGGGTTGAGCCAGGCTTGCTTCATGCAAAAACGATTAACCCTTCCTGTTTGCCATTTGCCCAGAGTTTAGACAGCTAGACTGCTCTTATTATATTATGGTCAAAGACATAAATGTTGTAAAGAGCATAATGTGCTAAAGGACAGAACAAGACTGCACTCAGAAATATACAAGCAAATCTGAGACGTGCCTGATAATTGCTAGACTGAAGCACAACCCTGACTGTATTATGAGTGAATGGCAATGAAGTCCCTCTACCTATATTTATACTCTTAGCAGGTGCAAAAAGTAGTGTCTCAAAAGAGAAAGCCTTAAGAAGAGTAATAGAGACGCCATACAAGAGGATCTTGGGCATGGTGTGGTTTGAGAGCTATTAAAAAACAAACAAACAACAGCATTTATCACCAGTATCCCCGAAACATAGCCCCCTTTAATGCTTGTGCTTGTGTATTTAAGAGAACCTTTCTTCATGTTATGTAACTGATGGAAGCTCAATTAGACGCAGTGTCCTTGAGAGGGGTGACTTGTTGCCCAGTGAAATATTAATATATAAGATCCTTTCCAAGATTCATTTTCCTAGATAGCAGTAAACAAAAACAACTCCCTGTGAATTAGGACAAATGACAAAGGAGAGTTTACTGTGGGAGAGAGAAGGGGGCCCTTAGGTCACAGGCTTCTAGTTTTCCTTAGCCTTGAAAACTTTGACCTTGAGACATGCAATCTTGTCCAGGTGGGAGATTCTTACCTATTTGAAAAAAGTCAAAACTATCTCAGGTACAATGACTAGGCTATAGACAGGTAGGAAGATTAAACATGAGAAAACTTATGAAAGCATTTTAACAGTTTTGAGACAATAACAAGCATAAGGTAGCAGTGATGTGGTAATGGTGGGGGGAGAGCTGGTGGATAGAAGTATTTCTTGTAGTGGGAGGCATGTAACTTTCGGAACAGGACAGACAGGACCCCCGTATAGATAAAGAAACCAGAGCTTCAGTATAGGAGGTACTATACCAGCAACTACTGCTTGTTAGAGATGGAGGTCCTTTGAACGTTAGGAAGAAGTTTGTATTTCTGCATACTATTTGGACTGTTGTGGCTTCATCCTGGGGGCAGCCTTTGCTTCCTTCCATGGCTACTGTAGGTCCCGAACATTAAAAAGCCTTTTGGGTTTAACATAAGAACAAAAGAAAAGAGAAGCTGATGACAAATGGAAGGAGTGCCAAGCAGAATAGACAGCTTTCTAGACAGGCCATGGGGCAGGTGAAGGAGGAGCAAAACTCTTCAAAACCCAGTTGAAATTCCATTATCATTATGATTGTCTTTGAGGGTGGGGCCTTAAGGGGAGATTATGCTATTCACTCAGAAGAATTCATGTGTTTTAGGAATGCATTCTCCTCTTTATCACATGAAAGAGGTTGTTTATGAACTAAAGTTGTTGCTCTTAGTCAGGCTTTTACAACTCCCTACTTGCTTTTCTGCTTCCTGCTGAGAGGAAAGCAGTTGAGGCCTCTCTCCCTCTCTAGAAGTGAAGAAAGTCTCCATGCTCCTGACCTTCACAGCATCCCAAGATATGGTCCAACTAAAACCTCTATACTTCATTGATCACATAGTCTCATTTATTTTGTTAACACCAGCAGAAAATTAACTAAATTTTAAACTCCTCTCTTAATGGCATCGCAGAATTGACTTCTTATTTCTATATATTCTCAAATTAAAGATTTTCTCCTTTATTTTTATTCTTTCCTTTTGTCATTTTCTCCTTTACAGTATAGATCTTTGAGTTTCTTCTTGTCCTTGCCAATATAGTGCCAAAGACTCTCACTCAAGTCTTAAGGTTATCTCAGGACCTGTGTTCATGCTTACTGCCAATTCCAACTAGCCTCCATTCACCTAGTACCACCCCTCTCCTGTTTTGGTCTCTCTAATGTCACATCCATGATTAACCCTGATATGTCATAAGAATCAATTTTACCTCTGAGGTAACAGTAGCTTCAGAGTCCTGAAGCCTAGATATGTAGTGAGTTGTACCAAAGCCTTTTTATTTTAAACAATTAGAATTCTTGAAGGGGTTGAAAATAGTCTTGTCATCTTATTTTTGACATACACCAAGATGCAAGAGGACCAAGGGCACACTTTTGATGATTTAAGTTAAATAGACTACTTAGCAAAACCCACAATGGAAAGTGCCTCTCCAGAACTGGGTAAAACATGATTCTTAGAGTGGCAATTCTGTAGTTCTGAATGAAACCATGATGAACAGATGTCCCTTATTCATGGAACAAAGGATTATATCATGTTGTTACATTAGTCAGGAATGGTTTTGGGGACCGAGGAGAAGTCTTTTTCTTTGTGGTCAGCAAACAGGAAGACAGGGGAAAGGTTTGATTAGCAGAATAACCTTTACTAGAAAGTAATTAACTCAATTGTCAAATTGTTATTTGAAAAGTTTAAGTCCAGGTACCTAATCTCTAGTTCCAGAAACAGAAAGAAAACCTAATATCACAATGGTAGGATGCATGATGGCATACTCCTATGGTCCACCAAAGAGAGATGCTCCAGGCCAAGAGGGGCTCCATAGTGATGCTGTCTCTACAAACAAACAAACAGAACCAGTGAGGTGGAATGTTTGAATAGAGACAATCACAAGCCCTTGTCTTGGGGAATGTCAAGTGTATGTCATCAAAGTCAGTCTTTTGACATATAAGGTGATGTTTCAATCCTGGTATAATGGTCCCTTTACCTTGTATATTTTAAGTAATCACCAAATAAGGCCACAAAGTACCATCTGTGTTTTGTATTTGAAAAAACCTAAGACTCTGACTTTGGTTCCATTTTCAGTGGAGGAGAGTGCTCCACCTGTGCCCTCCTGAGTGAAAGGCAGCATTAACAGTCCACCAGATAGGCTGTCCTGGAAAAGAATGCCTTGTTTCCTTTTTGATATTTGTGACTAAAGTTCACAGCAGAAACTAATGGCTTCAGATGGACTGAATGCAAAGTAAGAGCTGGCCAAATTCAGTCCTTACTGTCAGTATACAAATAAAAACCACCACCAATGCCAGGGAGCTGGAAACTTTGGGCCTAAGGGATGACTAAAATGTTTTTCCTTAGCTGAGGATAGTCCTTGCATATCTAGCTAAGTAAAATGAACAGTAGGCCTAGGGTCACCTAAGATATAAATTCTCAACAGTCTCTAGTTGGGAATGCCTTGACAAGCAGCCAGAAGGCTTCCCTTCTCCTGCCCCTCCTCATCCCCACAAAAGACAAAGTGCAGGCTGTTGCTTCAGGTGAGTGCTGTTCTGGGAAGACAAGGAAAGCAAACAAATGCTGCTATGTGGTTGACTGGTTCCCAGGCTCCGTTTCAAAGGCAGGCAGTCCCCTATGGCATTGTTTGCTCCTATTTTTCCCAGCATAGGTGTTTGATACCATGCAGACTTATTTTGAGATTCCCAAGGAGAGGAGCCTTTAGTTTACAATACGAACAAAGAATTTCCACTTTTTTTTTTTTAAAAGGAATATGTTATTTGTCCAGCAGATATGTATAGAAGTCCCTAGTTATATTAGATGCTGAGGGTATATGAGAAAATTCACAAGATGTGCCTTAAAAAAAGGACCTATTGCAATGGCTTTTCTGAGGACGTTCAGTGACAATATTTGACCCTGATTTAAGTATAATATACTCTCTTGGACAACTGTTCTTTTTCTAAGCACCGAATATGGAAGGAGAAGACCAAAGCATTATTCAATTGCTTATTAGGGTAGATGTAAAAACATGAAATGAATTTTAGAGTAAATGCATATTACATTCTAATACTCTCTGGGTCATTTGAAGGCATGCTGGGATTATTAATACTTTCCCCCACATATCCATCATGAATGGAGTCAGGTGGTGGGGAGGACCTCTCCTGTTCCAGCTGGGGTGACAAGCAAAGTGAATAAGCTTACTCCATTGTGAAGGAGACAAGAAAAACGGCCTTTAACCACAAGGTAGAAAACTCAAGGGTGTTTTGAACACTGGCAAAAATATGAAGGAATAACATTCAAAGAATGCCCTCTAAGAGAGGGTGAAGGATGGAAAGAATTATATTCCGGCTTTGAACCCAGACTGAGCATCATAGTTGAGCATCACAAAAATCACCTTAGTGTTCATGAAGGAGAATCCCTTTCCAACCTTCTGCTTCCATCATTGTGAATACTTGTTCACATCTGGAGAAACTAAGTACGGCTCAGAAATCATAGCCAGAAAAAGTACAGTACAGAGTAAAGTACAGATATCAACCACCCAGAGCTGTTAGCCTTTTTGAACAGAGTAAGTGCTGCCTCAGGTTGAGGTCTTAAATGGGCCCATAGGAAAAATCAACCTCACAAGTCTAATAATTAGCTAACCACAGATGCATTACCCATGGCACATGAAATGCCACTACTAGCAAAACTTAATGTTTAAAAAGTATAACACATGTAAATATAGTAAAATTCTTCTTCTGTTTAACAGCCCCCTCTCTTACCCAATCCCATAGCACATTCTGGACAAGACCCAGGCACTAGCCCTCAGGTTAGTCTCAGAAACATACCAACAGCTCAGCGCAGAACAACAGTGGGTTAAGCCATTTTGAGATATGACTAGTAACAGGCAGCAGGGCATGCCTTCTATTTACATGCAGGTACTTGGACTGGAGTGACAGACTTTACCATTGTATCCACCATGGGAATTCCTCACCTTCTATTGCTATCAACAAATGATTCATTACCACAAAGGAATGTATTGCTAATTATATGGCCAGGCAGAAGAGCAACTTGGATAGATGCCACTGACATGGGTGTGTCCTGATCATGTTTTCCTAGAGTGAATTGCAACCTGCAAAAAGGGAGGCAATCATCTGGGAGGTGGAGACAGTCACAGAGTTAGCAAAGTGCTGTGCTCCTTCTAAGCCAGGGGCCTGTGAGGTGGCTCTGTTATTCCAAGGATGCAGGGGAAATCAGCAGGGCACAGTTCTAGAATGTTTGTAGTATGCTGGTCTCTGTTTCAAGAACTTTCTGTGGATGTTTCTCCTAATCACATCTTGCAGACTAGCAAGTCAAGACTTGGCAAGTGTTTTGTTACCTTTGTATCTATTTGTAATGGCTCGATACCCTACGAAAGTACTCCCTACTTTGTCAGAGAGGTAAAAATAAAAATGACTTTTTCATTTTCAAAGTTACATATTTAATTTCCCCCTACATATTTGCAAAGAAAAGTTACTGAAAGATTCATAAAAGAAATAGAATAAACCACCCTTTCTTCTTCACATAGCTAAGAGCACAAAAATGAATTTATATAAACAGCCATGTACAGCTCAACCAGAAAGTCCTCTTTCAAAATATATCAAAAATATCTTTTGTACATGTATGTTAATTTTAGATAATACATATAAAACTAAAACTGCAGATACACATGTTTAGCACAATTTGTATAAAAATGTTGGTAATAATAACCATTAATATATTTATATGTATTCAATGTATTTTTTAAAAATTTCCAAAGTCCTATAATTTTAGTTGTCTTATCAATAGTCAAAGATACAAATGGCTAATGACAAATTAGTCTTTTACTTTTCTTTTGGCTCTTTACACACACACATACACACACACACACACACAAAGTTTATTGCCTATCTTTAATAAATATTTAAAATTTATAATTTTAAAGTTTGTCAGAACATATTTCTGAAATTTTTTAAAATAAAGATTAATTTATACTTATTTATTTACTTAGGGTTCTATTTCTATTAAGAAGTAAATCTCCCAATATTTGTTTTTTCCCTATTTGAATTTATATTTATTTTTTCAGAGATGATTCAGGTTTAGGACACATAGTCTCTAAAGTTTTCCCTTGACATTCTCTTATTTTTGCTACTAATATTAAGTTCAGAATGTTCATATGTATTTTATATATTTAAATATTTTATAAATCAAATTCAACTTCTTAGCCTGCAAAAACATCTTATCAATTCATTAAGCAATTCCGTCACATGATCTTATAAATTCATTGAACATTCATTTAAAAACTCCATCTGCTCAATTTGTAAAATATTTATTTATTTTTAATTTACAAATATGAGTGCTTTGACTCTATGGAGGTATGTGTAGCACATGGGTACAGTGTCTACAGGGGCCAGAAGAAGGTGCTGAATTTTCTGGGGCTGCAGTTATACATACTTATGAGCCTTTATGTGGGTACTTTGCAAGAACAGCAGGTATTTTTAAACCACAGAGCTATCTCTTCAGTCTTTCACTGATTAATTTTTATGCCAGTTGTGAATTATTTATATTATTGCCACATTAAAATACGTATTATGACCTTTCAGAATAAGTCTTCACTGTTAGTATGTGCATTTTCATCCATGAACTTTAGAGTTACTTTTTTAATTTCCAGGAACAAAAGAAAAATAAATGGCCATGTCAGGATTTGAACATGGGTCTAAGTTTCAAATCTATAAATTAACAACTACTTACCTATTGGTATTTAATTACAATTAAAGCTTATTTTAATTATAACTCCTGGAGTGTTTCATCATCAAGGAAATCCTCCTACATCATAGATGCTTCTGACTGAGATAAGGAAGTGGCCATACATTTTTGCTCAGGTCTTTGCTGTTGGAGTCTGTCCAATGCATTTTCAACATCCATTGAGATGATCATATGGTTTTCTCATTACTGTCTTATAAGAGCCTTTGCTCCACTTAAATTAATCTGTTTGTTCATTTCAAAATTTTATGCTTTGTATAAATCATTCTTTTTACTGGATAGTGTTCTGTATCAGGCAAGATTTCTATGTGAAAATGAGGGGAAAAACCAAAGTTCAACATCTGAGTAGAAGAGGAAACACAAAGGACCATTTCATAGAGAAATCCCACAAAGTTGGTTCAGGCCCCGAAAGGGTGTTTCAAGACGTGCTTTTTCTTCCCTTCCTTCTGGAAACTTGGCATGTGTCTCTCTAGAAGATATTCTCCCTCATCATTTTCGACATCCTGTTGGCTAGCAAGCGAGATCTCTACATCTCCCCCATTAGAGTTTCTCTAACATAGATAATTGGGGGCAGCCTTTCTTTTCTTTCTGAGCTATGACCTCCCCTGGAGACCCCTTCCTCCTTCGACCATTATTTCTCCACCTCCACTATTTCTCATGGACATCCCACTTGTTAAATAAACTTGAACCATGTACTAGAGAATGAAGAGGCTTACAGCTCAAAATGATACTAGACATTAATAGGATTCTCTGTCTGGGGACAGTCACTTCAAAGTGTAACCATCCTGGCAGGAAGGAAGATATTCTGAGGAGACTCTGTGCTTGTCCCTTAACTATCAGACTATTAAAACAAGTAAAATTTCTCCAGGAATCCAGCTTCTTTCCAGACAGAGGAGGAAATTGTCTCTCAGAAAGATTTCAGATTTTTCTGTGAACTTGTTAAACCATTTGGCAACACAAACTGAAGCCCACAAAGTTAACGTACTGGACCATTCCTTGACCAGGAGCTCTTAGTCATAAAGATTTCCTGCCTTCTAAACCTCTATCAGCACCACCAAAATGATGTGAGTTGTCATTGAACCTCTTTGTTCATCTTCCCAATGCGGCCACGTTAAATTGATCTCTTTTCTGTGCTTTTTATTATTACTTGTTTCTTTAGTGGCTCTATTTGGCCAGGGGGCCAGGGGAAGGACTTCTAGGGGCCCAAGCTTGTATGCTAAGAGCCCTGATATCAATTTTATAGAGCCATGGCTAGTAGAGATACATTTTTATATGCCAGATACTCACAAGTTGAGCCTGGATGAAGCAGAAAAATTCAGTGCTGTCATATAGCTGGGAATCATTTCATTTCAGCCCCCACTAGCTGTTTTTGACTTCTAATGAAGCAGATAGCTAAGAATTTGGATTTGGTTTGGATTCTGAAAAAAAATTTCAAGTTTTAGTTATCTGTCCACCTTGGACTTTACCACCCTTTTAGTTTGGGGGCTTTTTTGAGTTTTTGTGTTCTTTACAAACATTTCAGTCATACTCATTTGGTGAGCAGCTTTGTCTTTGAGAATCTTCTGAGCCATATCAGTTCTATTAAACTATGCAGGTGATTATACCATTTATATACAGCAGACATGTTTAGTTGGGAAACGCTTTGGAGCAAATTTAATACTGTTGAACTGTTTGGATATTCACCATGTGTCAGGGAAGGTTGCAATGTGTTGATCTTTGAGGATTCTGTTGAACCATCAGGGTTCTTTGGGACTAGTTGATGTCACCATTGTGATTATGTAGCTGTCAAAATGTCATCTGTGTGTACTGGTGTCCTCTAGGGGAAACTGCTCTGAGTAGTCTTTTGTAGACTTACAGTCCTCCAAGTAGCACAGGACAACAGTAATCTGCCCCGAGAAGGCCCCCAAACTAGTATAAGCTTCTGGACACTTCACTGTTATATTGTTCTTTTGAAGTTATTGTACTCTGACATTTCTAGTCTTGCCATGGAGAGCTGACAGTTGTGTGCATGTACACATGTGTCTGGGGGGTGATTTTTAGACTCCATTAATATACAAGAGATATTGCTTCTTTGTCTTTTTTTCTGAACAAACCAAAAGCAACTATCTAAAATCTAGGTCTTTTATGGATAATCATGACAACTGAGACTCAAACAAACAGGCTATGGGAGCTTTACCTCAGCCAGATCTGACAGCTGAGCTTCCTCTCTGGTGGGATGATTTGGGCTGGAACTTTCAAATGACCATTCTGGACATTAAGGTATAGGGAAACACACACAACCACCATCACCACCACTACCACCACCACCAACAGGAAACAACAAAACAAAACAAAACCCCTCAAAACTCTTGTTACTTGATGGCTGAGGCAGGACCATCCTTAGCCTGAGGTCAGCCTGGAGTTCATAGTTGGAGACTTGTCTTAAAAACAACAGAAATGGGCTGGACTTACTTGACCCAAATCTTTAAAAAGAGGTTATGAGGAAATGGCTCTTACACACATTTCCTTGGCAATGATGAAATGTCCTTTACTTTAAGCTTCTACTTCTATTTGCTGTGTGACATTTGCGTTAGGACAAAGAGTGGAGAAATGTTAGAATGCAGGTGGGAATACAGATATTTCAGAGACACATGTTCCCCTTTCCTCAGCTAATCAAACTATTGAAACAACATTCTATGAGAGATTAAAATTTCTCCCAAAGAATCTCATGCTAGGAAAAGGAAAGGGATGAAACCTGGTGACAATCAGAGAATACATTACTTTCTCAGGAAAAACAAACAAACAAACAAACACGATTTCACATAGTTATTGAGATGTGTTAGGCCACTTGGAGGACAGACCAGAACAAAAACAAATGTTGGTGGGATCATGCCTTGACCAGGACTGTGTGCCTTGACCAGGACTGTGTGGATCATGCCTTGACCAGGACTGTGTGGATCATGCCTTGATCAAGACTGTGTGGATTATGCCTTGACCTGGACTGTGTGGATCATGCCTTGACCAGGACTGTGTGGATCATGCCTTGACCAGGACTGTGTGGATCATGCCTTGACCAGGACTGTGTGGATCATGCCTTGACCTGGACTGCTTACATATGCAAAATCCTTGCTTACTATTTAATCCTGAACTTGATATCAGGACCCCAAAGATGGAGCTAAGAGCGTAACTTGACCTCTCAATTCCCCTTTCAAACATTCTTCTTCAAATCTTTTTTTCTACCACTTCCTATTTCTTTAATTGCCTTGTTGAGGATAGGAACCTGAAACTAGCTTATTGGGGCAGTTGTGGCCTAGGTTCCACCTAATACACCAGGTAACAAAAGGACCTCTACTGTATTGAATCGTTCCTTTTAGGACATTTCTGTGAGAATTATAAAGAAAATCCACTCCAGGTGGAATGGGACAACTTTCAGGCACCTGTAAATATAAGAAAAGTCAATCAGTACTAAAAATATTAGAGTCCCTTGCAAAAATTTTGTAACAGTTAAGGATTAAAATGAATCCTCAAAATAGCATTTTCCATACATATGTAAGTGATTAAATCAGTTGAATAGACCAAGGGGAAAAAGGCTATGGGATAGTGAATGTTGAAACTACCCTTTGAAGGTAATGCGTTTGTCACTGGCAGCTGTGACTACCCAGGAAGAGCTTGCCAGTGAAATGTGGATGATGAGAATATGGGAGTTTTGTGGTTTTGGGCAGGGTTGAGGCCAGCCATTCAGAAGCATTTGATGCCTACAGGCTGTGAGTGAGGAAAGAGGGCAGGGCAGGGAGAGGCACCAGATAGGTTTGTCATGGTTCCCAGCAGGGTTTGGCTGCTCAGGCTAAAACTGCCTCAGTCTGGTGCTTTACAAACCAATGTTGAGAAGAGCATCCCTTCCTTGTTTGTCTTGCACTGAAACCAAGAGAGGGATTTAGTAGCTTCCACCAGCAAGGAAGCCAGTACCCACTCTAAACGCACCTGGTTCGCTTCTCTCTACCTTTTGCCTCTGCTTTCCTTCCCTGAACTTTAGTTACATCTCACAACATCACCACATACAGCATCAAGGATTCCAACTTGTGAATGAAGTGTACTTACCAACCGCTTTAGGAGTTTGCCTTTTCTATAGTGAAAGTGCTCTGACTGAAGGAAAATGGGCATCCTCTGTACCACACTGTGCAACTTCAAAAGAATATCTTGTCCTAATATACTGTTTTGAAACTGTCTGTTTTACAGCTATGTATAATTCTCTCGCATAGGAGGGAAGAATACAAAATAATTTTTCTGAGTAAGTAAAAAAAAAGATGGTCTTTTAAACTAGAACATTACACATTTAAAAAAGACAATTCTGTATTTTATTATCTATTTGACTGATTTAACCTTTTCCTCACATCTGTTTATGAACAGATATCATAATGGTTACTAATTACTTAGGTAAGAGGTAGTAGGGGAATAACCAAGATATCTTACTTTTGAATTATCCCTCCACTGTTGCCCCTTACTACCAACAATTGTGAGCTGAATATATGCAAATGTCCAAATCATATAGTAATTCATTCTTCATACCCTTTCTCTCTCTCGCTCTTTCTTCCTCTCTTTTTTTATAACTTGATCCCAATATCTAAGAAGTGTTCTCTTAATTAGATTCTTACAGGTGCTTTGAGATACCATGTGCCATGACTGTAGATTGTCACTTCTTTATTTAGTAAGGTTCCAAGACATTATTAAAAAATTTAAAGTACATATTGCAGCAAAAGACAATATTTGATTAACAATAAATAGAAATTGGCCATTTTTAATGAATAAACTTAGGTTCTATCTTCATTGAGCAACTTCATTTGTACAATTTCAAGTGGAGAACACCAGAATCCACAACCCTCAGAGCAGAGCTCCCAAGTACAGCATAGACAAATCTCAGCAGAAGAGAGATTTATTTTGGAAAAATCTTACTTTTCAATAAAGTATCATTATATATCTGCAAAAATGTCATTTTGTCAATGGAAATCCAATGCAGTTAACCAAAGATATACTACGGATCAGTGGTACCCAGAAGACACAGCAATTCTTAGCCATGACCTAGCAGACCCCATGGTTACCAGGTAAAAAGGAAAGACAGAAGAAGAAGAGAGAGTCTATCCTACCCAAATTCATTTAAATATGGCATTAAGTAGAAGGCTACATTTCCATATTAGAGTTGTTAACTTTTCTGGATCTGGAGGCAGAAAGAGGATGTGCTATGATGTTTTCCTATGAAGAGACATGTATTGAGTATTTGTTTTTCTGTGTGTGCCCCAAACAGTTGCAAGTGGTTTGTTTTGCTATGACAGCATTACAGAGTAAATTATTGCTCAAAGTTTACTGGCAGTGGCTGGACCTTGTAGTTTCTCTTCCTCATCTGAGTGATGGACCTTTGAATATCAAATATTTTGTCTGTTCTATTGTCCCATGAATCTGCTTGATTCTAGTAAATGCAGTTTGGCAGTCCTTAATGAAATATATTTATGAGTTATGTCTAAATGAATCCCAAACATATGGATAAAATTACCCCTGAAATATCTAAATCAAAGGTGAAAAACACCTCAAAAATGCATTGAAGACTTGTTGCTCCTTGGGTCAACATTAAAGTTATAGCAATTTTCTCCTAATCAGCAGAACTCCACATTTGTCTATGATACTTGAAGGTCACCATGAGGTTTTCATGGCTCCTATACCCCTAGAAGGGTCACCTTGACTCCCAGAAGTGGACTCACCCAACCCTAGCAAGTGAGCCACAGTTCAAGCCGTAAGCATTTTATGTAGTGACACCCTCATAGTCTTCTCCAAGCTCTGCCATATTCAAACCTTGAGCACAGTTAATTCCAAATGCATAGGTATAAATCAGATCCAGGAAGTCAACAGACAGAAACCACTCAGAAGCAGAACAAGCATGACATTGGCTTTTACCCCTACAGTCCTAAGCCATAATGAATTTATTGTCATATTTTGTTATAGGAAAAACAGGCATGAAATACTGTAACTACAGCTTCTTTATTTTATAGATAAACTTAAATATATAGCTATTATATGATCTTGACATTATTTCTATACTAGCCATTTTGATATTCTTTGAGAAATAATTTCAAATAAAGATATGTCAAATAACTCCTGAAGTTGCATTATCTTTATTCCTGTCCTTCTTCTTCTACAGATTAGGTGTATTTCTTTTATAGCCTCTCAGGCCATTATGAATATGAATATGAATGAGATTACCACACATTTTCCATCTTGGCTAGAAAGAAAATCTTTTCTTTTACTCATAGTGATTATAATAGTTTCTTTCTCCCTCCCTTATAGGGATTTTATATATCACAACAATTTTCTTTTTAACTTTGACCTTAGTACTTAAATGAACCTCAGACCTCTACCAGGCAGTTGAAATTTGGGGGTCTTGGATAAGAAACTGGTTGCCTCTCTACTTCTGGTTTTCTGCATCCTGGTGCCTCTTTCCTTCCTGTACCATCATAAGCCAATGTTGTCACCTTCTGATCCTGTATATGCATACCAGATTTCAAACCTGTTACAGTGTCTATGGAGTCAAAATGTTCCTTCCTATTAATGCTTTGATAGAGGATTCCAACTGGCACAAGATGAGTCAATACCTTTCTTTGCAACATTCCTAGTGTTATAAATAGTTTTCTTTCACACGAGCTAGAAACACCTTCGTTTAGTGACATTTTCAATACAATCACAAAAGTTCTTGACTTTCATAAGTCTTCCATAAGTGACACATATCCCACATAAGCGCCTTTATCCAGAAAATCTTTCAACAAGCTTTGAAGGATTATAATTATGGCTATAATGTACCACTGCGGGGGTATAGGCGACAAGAATGAGTTCGAATCCAGCCTGAGCATGTAGTGAAATTCTGTTTTAGAAACAAAATAAACAGAAGAAAAGTCAGTACTTCTGACAGACTGAAAGAACTCTAGCCAAATAAAACCCAGTTGTCCAGCATTAAGGGCTGGCATCCTTTACTTTTTTGTTGTTGTTTTTAGTTTTTAAATCTCTAATCTTGACACTTAACGCCTTTGTAGCTGTACAAACATAAGTTTGGATAAGCATGTTTTTAATAGACTGAAGTTGTAAAAAAAATAAAAATTGAGATCAAACAGCATCTTATTGCTCCCTTCTGTGTCACCATGACTTCTGTCTAGATTTTATCCTGGCCAACCTTGCATGGGGGCAGCTAGGAAACGTTGGAACAGATAATGTCTTTGTGGAGTGTTTCCAATTATCCTCTAGTGATAGTTCAGACTTTAGTCTGGAACAAAGCAATACTTCTCCCAGGTCAGTGAACTTCTCCAGAGACTAGGTTAGCAAGAAGAAGTCAACTGAAATGGAGATGCTAAAGGAATGGTTCCTGTTTTAGGGATATCTATTATGTGCAACTATTTCCTTCTTCTGTCTCCATCCTCCAGGCTCTTGGGCCAGACTTTCCTGTGTCTAGAATACCTGGCTTACTCCACTATGCTTAAAATCTGGTCTGATCTTTGTTTTTGATTGGAAGAAGCAGTGAAAATCTCCATTGTGTATTAAATATGCAAGTTCTGGTTGCTCATCCATATCTCTCCATTAGTCAGTGGGCACCAACTGTTAGTTGCAACCTGTTCTCAACAAGTGTTTTTGCATCTCCCACAATGTTCCCCCCTAGAAGAGGAAGCAGAATAAAAATACATTTTCTTAAAAGAGAACTATTTTCCCATTTTATTTTACATTAAATATGATATTGCAGTCTCAATGAAGTATAAATTTTACCTCATTTGCTCCAGGCAAAGTGTGTGACTGTGTATGACTTGCTGGAATAGTCCTAAATTTATTTAATTTGTTCAATGTGTAAATGACTATTAATTGCATTTCTGTATTTATTTGTGATTATTAATTACATTTTGTGTGCACATGCACACAGAAGACAAATTTCAAATCTGTACCTTCCATAATTGTCCTCTCCCTAGTTTAGAAGACAAGGCCTCTCACTCAACCTAGAGCTCTCCAACTGTGTTAGACAGGCTTGGCATCCCTGATATCCCAAGATCTAGCTCTTTCTACCACCCTCTCTCACAGCTCGGGTCACAAATGCATGCCTTTGCCCTTGGCTTTTACACAAGTGCTGAGTATTCAAACTGAGGTCCTCTTGTTTCTGTATGTTACTGCTGTTAACATGCCCCTAACCTCTAATTCACTTTATGTAAAGTGAGTCTCATGAACAAGCTCTATCAGACTCAGAATAGTCATACATAGCAAAACAGCAGAATAGAAGATTTGTGTTCTTTTCTTTCTTTTGCCTTTTATACATAATTACGAAGACTGGTATTATGATTCAAATAAGAATTCATGAATTGCATATAGACCACTATGACATTAAATTTATATATGTATGGCTCAGACATTAGTAAAAACTATAAAATTCTATCTGTGGTCACTTTGGCTGTCATAGGTGTAATTAAAGTTTGTGATACTGGAGTAATGAAGTTGATTGTTTTTGTCCCTCATCATTCAAGTTAACTAATTAGCTATCAACTGCCTAACAAAAAAGGTCCAGTTATTGCAACAGCCCTAATATTACTTCACTGAGATCATATAGCTAGATAGGAAACAGTTTAGTGTGTGTGTGTGTGTGTGTGTGTGTGTGTGTGTGTGTGCATTCATGTATGTGTGGATGCACCAGTGTGGAGGTGCATGTGCATGTGTGTATGCATACACATGGGGGCTAATGACTAACATTAGTTGTTGGCCCTCAGGAGTCATTCTCTCCATGATTTCTGAGATAGGGCTTGTCACTACCATCCAGGAGTCATTTCATGAGGCTGTGAAGGTAAACCATGAATTGTGTTGAAGGCAGCAAGAAGTTGCAGATGACACAGCCATGGAATATCTGTCAAGAATAACTTTAGACAAATTGTGGAACTAGCCAAAAAGAGAGAAGTTTATTTCATTTATCAAAGTTGGAAGAGAGCAGCCATCTAAGCCCTTTGATTTTAGACACCATAGAGCTACAGAATTTGTACTTTTACGTGCTAGATTTGGTCTTGCTTTGGTCCAGTATTTTCTCATTGGCCCTTGTTCCTTCTTTTTAGATTGGTAATATATATTCTGGGCCATTGTACACTGAAAGTATGTAATTTATCTTTTTATTTTATAAGCTCTTATACTTTGGAAATAAGACCCAGTGACTAGAGATGGATTTAACTTTAGTATCTCCTTCAGAAAATACAATGCAAGCTTCTAAGGGAGAGAAATAATTAAATAAGACCTCTTAGTTGCAAGGCCTATGAAGTGTCGAAATTACCACCATGAAGAGATATGCATAAAAGTGGAATAAGTGACATCTACATGTTGGTAGCAACCAAGAGCTAAGAGGTAATAAATTGACTATTGCCACTTTGATGGACCAGCATAATTCCTTCCTATTCTAAATCTTACTTTTTATTCCCATAGACAAATGTGGCTACAGCCCTCTCATAAAAGAAACACTATACAGAGCAAATGGAGACTACAATAAACTACAATTGACACAATGGAGGGATCAACAGATCATGTGCATCCCAGCAGCAAGGGATATATCTACATCACCGCTTCTGCATCTATGACTTAGGAGTGTTATGGAAGAGGGGGCAAGAAGATGCTAAGAATCAGAAAACCAGAAAGTCTGCTGTGAAACAGTCTCTCATAGAAATGGCTGCACACGTAAGAATGATATCATTTAATCAATAGCAACACTGCGAAAGTAAAAACTCAATAACCCTTTTTATGTACAACCAATATCCAATTAAAACAAGTCAGAAGAATATCTTTTCTTTAAAACAGAAAAATAACTTTACATATTAAAAATCACCTGTAAATGGAGTACTTGGAGGAAAATTTCATTATAAACCATATTGTATTTTAGACAGGAACAATTAATTTTGAAAAAATTCTTATATTTGGAAATCCTAGGCTTGTCTAAATGTGAATGTTAGCTGTTAAGTCAAAGATAAGCAAACTACAATCCATATAAATACAGTGGTTATTTAAAGAATAGGAGGAGGAGGGATTGCTCTCTGAAGAAAGAAGAAATAGAATAGATAGTATGGATGGATGCACGGGCAATAGGAACAAGAGGCTCAAACAGGGAGTGGGGAGAAAGAGGAGAGAATATGGGAAAGGACATCCAAGATTAAGGGCCATTCTAGGGATCCTATGGAAACCTAATACAGTAGAATCTTCCTGAAATATATACATATAAGAGACAATCTAAATGAAATTGTCAAATAATAGGTCTGAGCCCCAGCTGGACATCTCATTATCAAATCAATTTTTCAGTTCCAGGAATGGGTTACATCTAAGCAAGTCGTTGACCCTATGGCTTCATGGGAACCCCCAAATAAACATGCTATATCCAAGGCTATTGGTTGCTTTCCACAAACTAACATTAGGTCCTTTTGCTGAAGATATCTGTGTATCTCATTGAACATGGAAAAGTCGAGTTGGTACCTATCTAGTGCCTTCACACCTACTGACTAGTGTTTATGGTACTGGAAGGTACACTTCACACTACCAAATGAGAAATATAGACATCAACTCAATTTCAAAACCTTCTATTTTCAAGATACAATGGTATAATAGTGGCACAAAGCTTTGACAGTAGCCAACATATCTAATTTGAGTTTAGGCCAACTTCATGAGATGGAATGCATACCCATGGCTTTGTGTGTGTGTTTTTATAACTAGGATTCCTGTGTATATGAATGTGTGTGTGTGTGTGTGTGTTAGAGAGAGAGAGAGAGAGAGAGAGAGAGAGAGAGGGAGAGAGAGAGAGAGAGAGAGAGAGAGAGAGAGAGAGAGAGAGAGAGAGAGAGAGAGAGAGAGAGAGAGAGAGAGAGAGAGAGAGAGAGAGAGAGAGAGAGAGAATGTGTGTTTCTTGTGCTTTTTCTTTGGTTATTTTAATCTGTTTGTTTGTTTTGTCCTATTCTGGTTTGTTTTTGTTTTATCTTACTTTCTTTTATTTCATTATTATCCTTTACATGCCTGCTTGTTTTCTAAGAGAGACAGAAAGAGTGTGAATTTAATTGAGATGGGAGGTAGGGAGTTCTTATAGGAGGTGGAGGAGGGGGAAAGTGTGATTAGAATATATTGTATCAAAAATGTCTATTTTCAATAAAGAAAAATAGAGGAAAAAAGAGTTCCTAGGCTTATTAAACTGGGCAGAAGGAGTAAAGATAGATACCATACAAAGTAAGCACCTTATTCTGTGATGACGTTTCATGGTAAGACAAACTGAGCAGCAAGAAAGGGAACTGGTTAATGCCAGCTTGAAGAACTGTGCTCTCCTAAGCAGCATGGCTTGGATGCTGGCAACGTAAGATGTCAAGTGGCATTTGAAACTGTGACTAAAAGATATGAGCATTCAGATCTTATGGCTAGACAAGGGAAAGAGAAAGTACAATGTTGTTAAACTAGAAGAAGGGACAAGTATTCAGAAATACTAAACAGGCCCATAGAGTTGGAGTGAAACAAGAAAGACAAGACTGCATATAAGAGATATCTATTACATGTAAGAGATAATGTAACAGACCAAGTCAGGACTGACACATGCATGGCCTTTGGCTGTCTCAAGTCCCTAACTTTCACTTGAGTGTGACACAGCAGGGAACTTGAGATACACCCTGACTATAGGTTTTAGACCTCACACAATTAAATCATTTTAATACTCAAAATATTAAAATTAATTTATTTATACTACTCACTTTAGGTAGAAATTCCTATCCTGCCAATCCCATAGCTATTTGGTGTGAAATAAACACAAAGAAACTTATAATAATTATAAATGCTTGGCCAGTAGCTCAGAATTATTACTAACTAGCTTTTACACTTAAATTAACCCATAATTCTTTTTTATGTTTAGCCATGTGGTTGAGTACCTTTTCTCAGCAAGGCATTCTCATCTTGCTTCCTCTCCATCTGGCTGTCTACTCCTGACTCAGCCCTTCCTTTCCCCAGAATTGTCCTAGTATGGTTGACACATCTATATTTTCTGCATGGTTACTAGCCAATCAGTCTTTATTAAACCAATTCAAGTGACAAATCTTTACAGTGTACAAGAGCATTATGCCACAGCAATTCACAGTCTCAAATGTTTTTGTTCCTGCTATGATAATTGAGCAAATTATCATAGATTTAGTTTGGTAATATCTAATTTTCAAAACTATTTTTTAAAGAAAATAACATTGAAGTAGATTTGTACATTTTAGCATTTGATGATTTCTGCTATTCTAACCCGACGTTGAAAAGATAAACTAGTCATCAAAGAGTATTACAAACTAGCAAAACATTTGATAGATAGCTTCGATGCTTCAAAATGGATATGAAAGTTTACAATAACATTTTCACATCTTTAAAAATATGTTTACACAAAAAGAAATTTCACAAAGAAATAGCAATCAATAGGAGGAAGATGCATGTCTACATGCATGTTTGTGTGCCGATGTGAGCATTTGATGTGTAGACTTGGTACTCATTGTTAAGAAGGGATAGTAGAAACTCTAAGAGGCTGAGTCTGGTAAAAGGCCTTTGAGTTATTGTGTGCATGTCTTTGAAGTGACTTAGCTTGAATTTCCTCTATCTTTTGTCCTGTGATCATATGAAGGATAATTTTCTCTGTCATGATTCATGATATGTTGTCACAGGTACAAATCCATGGGGCTAATCAATTGCAAACTGAAATCCATTAAACTCTGTCAAAATAACTATTTCTATGTATGTTGACTTTTCATGTAATGAAACACCAACAAGAATACAGTGTGTTTATTCACGATGGTGCAAAAGTCTATAAAAGCATACATTCAAATCAAGATTCTTTCAAGGAAAACAGTAAAGTCAAATGAAACAGTAAAACCAATGAATCAAATGAATGTATACTACAAATATAAAAATAGAAATTAAATGTAAAACTTGAGATAAATCTTACAACAGGATTAGTAACTACAAACTAACATATTTGAAAAAAACGATTTTTTAAATGAGGAAAGACTATTATTTTATAAAAAACAAAACCCAAAGTACATATAAATATGCAAAAACTTGTTTAATTTTATGTTTGAATTAAAATATATGAATAAAAGAGTAATAATGTTATTCTCACTAACAGACTGACAAAAATAATTGATAGTATCTAAAGCTGAAAGGATAAGAGAGTGAAAGTGACATTTATTTACTCAGTATTTCTATGGCATGTATTTCTAAGACACTTCCATTAAGATTTTAAATCTATTGTCCACTTGAGATATTTCAGAGACTTGATGCAACTGGTGTGCAAGAATAATAATGTAGGTCACTGGAGGTGATTATAAACTAGAAAAATCCCCAGAACTCAATATATTGCAATTAGCCTTTAATCCAATGAAGAAAAGTATATTTTGTTTAATTAATAATGTTTGCATAATTAGTTATAAATGTAAAAAATGGACCTTTAGTTGACAATGTATTAAAGCTAAATTATAAATAGATTTATTTTAAATAATCATGAGTGATTTAAAAGCAAAACTTTCTCTTTGGCCCTGTGATCTCATTACTAGAAGTTTATGATTCAAGTATATTAACCAAAAATGTCCAAGTATTATCTAGTATAAGGGAAAAAAGGAGAAACTCCAAGTACTAGTCATTGTAAAGTTAGTTGAAATTTTATGTGTACATTCATAAAATAAAATTCTTTTTTTTTTATTTTTTTTTATTTTTTTAAATAAAATTCTTATGAGTATTAAAGAAGCTTAGGCAGATCTGTGGCTATACAGAAAGACTTTGCATATTTTAACTTATGGAGAGGAAGGTAAAATTAAAAATTAATGGCATGTGTTGTACATTTTGCTGTGCTTTTAAGAGAAAGCATACAAAATAATAATTACATTAATTATAGTAGTTATAAAATTTATTATTTCTTACTATGATCCAGGTACTAATTCATATGCCTTATCTCTCAACAACTCCAGTGGGTTCCCAATCTGTGGGGCTCTGTGTCAGAACACCTTTTATGTTATCATTGTACTAGTGAACATAGGAGCTGGATTCTAATCCAGTCAATATGACTATTAATCCTACCTGTTGGCTTCTGTAGGCTGCTTTCCCTCAAATCATGCACTCTTGAATGATTTCTGGATACAAAACAAAATTACAATTTGTACTTACTAGTGATAGAATAAGAATTATGTCTTGTGAATATATAACCTTTATAGTCATTTTATATCAAACTTACAAACTTGTTTTATTTTTTTGATGTGAAGATTTTCACATTTTTTTACTTGACTATAAAAAAAGTAGCAAAAGAAGGCATCACAAGAAACCTAAGGAAAAACATAGCCTATTAGGCCCAGCATTGCTTTAGGTCACCGATCAGTAAAAGTTGAAGTGCTGAACCTGAGAGGAGCAGGCCAGCCTTTTGCCACGGTGCTCCTTTCTTGAGGCAGTGAATGGGATTAGCTTGCTGAGCAGAACCTGGGCGCCAATCTCTTGCCTATCAGTAAAGAGATCAGAGAGGGCTACTGTCCTTCTTATCAGCTCTTCTATCTATTGATCACGTCCTTTTCTTTTCTGTGTGCCTGACACCATGATACCCAGGAGCTCAGAGCACTGCTGGACTCAGAGCAGACAACAATGCCCAGGGCTACTCATGTACTCTCCCTTGGGAAAGGAGGTTTGGGAGTCAGTGCTGGTTGGCCCAGTCCCTGGTAGAGGGGCTTGGTTTCGTTGGCAGGGAAGAAGTCACCATATGTCTCCAGATAGTGGCAAATTTGCCACCTTCAAAGGAGAGTTACTGACGCCCTTTGCTGGAGGACTCAGGTGTCAAGGGTGCTGGCAAGTCCCTAGCTGCTACCTGAGACCTCCAGAATGCTGCATTGTTCTTTTCCAGCTTCTGAGGGTGAAAGAGATCTAACCATTATTATGTAGACACAGAAATAAAATCAGTCCTTCTGTGATCCAGTTGGTGTGAACTGATAAGGTTCCTGGGGTAAAAGGAAAAAGTCAGACTTGACAGATTTCCAAATAGTTTCCCCCATGCCCAGCTGAGTGATGATTTCCTAGCATTTTGTTTCTATTTTTTTAGAGCAGGGACTCTCAATTTTCCTAATGCTCTGACTGTTTAAGATGGTTCCTTATGCTGTGGTGACTTCCAATCACAAAATTACTTTGTTACTTCATAACTGTAATTTTGCCAGTGCTGTGAATCATATAAATATATGATACGCAGGATATCTAATATAGGACCTCTGAAAAGAGTCATTCAACCCCCTGAGTGTCTCGACCCATAGGTTGAGAAGCACTGCTCTAGATGATGTGAGGAATGGGTGTAAATACAGATTACCAATGACCCTGTGATTTAAATCCTCACCATCAGAAAAAAGTTCTAAAGAGAAAATATTCAACAATGTTTATAAATTTTGTTAGTACAGAAAATTTCTTTTATTATCTTCTAATAGTGAGTTATCAGGGTGAAGATGGTTATTTACAAGATCATGTTATGAGAAGCAAGTTCAAAGGCAGATGACATGAACTTAAGACAAAATATTTTAGCAAAAGTAATAGACATAGCATTTGTACGTCATTTCTCTGGCTTCTTCACAAGTTGCATTTCTTTTCAAAAATCAAGGTTAATCAGAGACCAGAGTTTTGGTTGCCTTGTTTACAAGAAAGTATTGACATTTGTCTAGGTCACCAGCTCTAAAACTCTTTGGTCTCAAAACTACTTTGCATGATAGAAAATTACATAACACTGTGAACGGCCTTTACTTACATGATTCTGTCTATACAAAGGGTATTTTTAAATCCAACCAAAACATAGTTTAAACTTATAATTAATTTTAAAAGCACTAATAAACCTATCATATCAACACAAGTAACAACATATAAAGTATCTCTATTTTCTAAAATGAGAGTAAATATGATAATGATTGGCATTGTTTTACATCATTTTAATCATGATGATATGTAATTGCATAGAAGGCACTTGGTATTTTGCATTTATTTTTTGTTTTCTAGTTTTTAAAGTTCCATACACATAAACAATGTATTGGGATAACAATTACCTCCACTTATATAAAATTAAAATTTGAAAAAATGATGCCTTGTTATAATATTACTAGTCTGGCCATAGATTTGACTGTAAAGATGTTTCCCCCTCCCCATCTCCCCATAAGAAGGGACCCACAGGGATCTCCAGGCCACAAGTTAAGAACTGCCAGTTTGGTATCTAAGCTGACTAGCAAATAACTAAGATGAGATATGGAAAAACCACTAGGGTACTTGATCAAATATGATGACAGCACCATATTATTTTCATTAAAAAGCTACTCACAGGAAGGTGCGTACCCTGTCTCTAAACAAAGTAAATTATGATTTTGAGACTCAAACCATGTGAGGGTCTGTTTTGAGAAAATCATGTGGAAAAGAAAATACCCACTTCAACATCACTGATAACCACCTGCCTCCACACACAAGCCTGCAGTTAATGTCCATGCAATCTGGGGACTTCTGGTGAGTTACATAATTGAGAGTTTATGAGCTGTTCAAAATTAGTGGTCTAATGACATTTTTCTTAAAATAAGTGCTGTATTTGGACCAATTGTGTCAAGGTTATTTGCATGAACAATACTCCAATTTTAATTTAGTTACAGGTTAAATTGGACAGGATAGGTCTTTGGGGTAAAAGCTTATTTTTATCTCTCAAGGATTGTGGGAAAATGACAAGAAAATAGATGGAAAGGGCCACTGTGAAGCTAGTGCAATTAAATGCAAGATTTATTTGCTTTTTTTCTGGGTTTGGTCCATTTTTGGAAGAATCTTTGTGGGATAGCTGCAATGTTAATGTCCAAGATCTGACCTTCAGGGGATATATGGACCACACAAGGAACCAGAGTTGAAAATAAGAGTAAGTAACTGGAATTTTAATACATTAAGATCCAACAGTTTCTCACAAGACCACTCATCGAAAACACAAATTGGTTTATGACAAATACATGCAAATAAATTTTATAAGATATTAGATTATGTGGAATAGCAATTTTAAATTTTACCTCTGGCAACTAAAAAGCAGTGAGTTAGCTGAGCAATAATCTTAAATAATAAAAGCACACACATGTAGATACATATATGCATACTTATATGTACATGCAAACACACATTCAGGTACACATATTTACATATGCACACATAATTGCATAAAATACATGTACACATTTACTTCCTTATACATACAAATTAAAAGGACTGTTGTATATAAGAGGTCAGTGAGTTTTAGCACAATAATCTCAAATTATAAAAGATACACATGCAAACACACATACTCATATATATGCATATCTTCATTCATATAGCACAGTAATCTCAAATAATAATATATACATGAGTACATACATATTAATAAACTTATATATCCATATACTCAACCAAACTCTAGATATAGTTCTTCAAGATTTGTGTATTTGTCTAATATCAGACTTAAGTAAGGTTTCTAATTCCTAAAACATCTTCATGTTGAGGTAACTAGAAATATTTAAGATGTTTACTAATAAACAGTTATAAAACCTTTACCAGTTAGGTATCCTATAAACATCTATTTTATCATAAATTACTGTATGATATATTTACTGCAGAGTATTGAGGATTTAGTGTGAGCACATGCACAGAGATTACGATGCTTGTCTGGTGCTTAGAAATACTGTAGGGGTCCACTTATCTCTACCTTTCTTTATCTGCCCCAAAGAACACAGCAATCCACAGTCTTGAGGACACAAAGATTCTGACTTCATTATCCAAAAGAGATGATATTAACAAGAGTTCTCTGACATTTTGGATGTGAGTTTGCAAGTTAGAAGAGATAATGTGGGATGCCAAGTGAAAAAGCTACTAGAGAAATCACTTGGAGAAATACAGAACTGTTGTTCATGTGAGGATGCCAAGGTGCTGTGACTGGACAGAACTGTACTGCTCTCTTTGCTATGCAAGAACTCATGTGAGGTGTGAAGCCAAGACTGTGCTAGCAGACTAGATCTGTTGACTTGATTTTTGCTTCAAGTCTTTAAGATAATAATTTGACAGTGATAAGTGATGCCTCAACACACAATACACACACACACACACACACAGACTGAAAGAGAGAGAGAGAGCTTCATACACATCCCTAAGTAGTTCTTGTCAGTACACAAGAGACCTTAACTATGGGCAACACTGTTTTTTGTCAAAAAGGTTCTGACCCTGGCAGTTTGGACTTCAGCTAACTTTCCAGTTTTGGAATAAGTACCACAAAGGGCAGCTTATCTGATACTAAGGATGGCAGGGCCAGGAATGAGAATTGTCTTGCATTTGTCTCTAGTAAGTGAGTACACAGAGCATCTCCTCAAAACACAATGAGCTTTTGGGGTCTGCACAGTTTATCTGATTTCTTAGTGTCCTGAGAGATACTTGAGGGAGCTAGGAGTTGAAGTTCTGGTTTCTGTGTCTCTATGCTTCCTCTAATAAATCTTGATAATCTTAATTGAAATGTGCTCAGAATTTGATGAATGAAAGTCATACTTATTGTGGAAACTGTATTTTCCAAGTTTTAAAATAGGGTGGGCTATTAATCATTCCTAAGGGAAGTAAGTTATCAGGTCTGTTTTTGCATGAGGAATTTTGTAGCATTCATCTATATTCACATATCAACTCAATGTTTGCTTTGACGTTCCAGGTTGTGAAACCAGGACTCATTATCTTAAAACCACAAGAATCAAAAACAAGAGATGAGAGAATATTTCTGTGCTACACATCGGCCTCTTGTTTTTATAAAATACACAGTATTATCTGTAGTTTTTCTAGATCGATTTGCATATAATGAGAAAAGCTCAAAGTATTTTTGTTCATCTCAGCTTTGGTTAAAATAGCTGGGCACTTCTGACTATTCAGTTCATCAAAATTCTGCTTTTCTCGGTTTTGCCTTGCAAAGAGAATCAGTTTGGAAAATACAAGAACATAACTGACTCAAGTGAATAAAGTTTTGGGGTTATAAAAACTTCTTGATTAAAAGCCACAGCTCTTGTTTCCCCAAATCCAGCAGGAGAGATCTATGTGGTCAGGCTGAACATGAGGGTTCAGACTAGGCAATCTCTAACTTTTGTCAGTAAAGTGTGTTCCAGAGGACTCAGCATTGTGCCTGAGATTGATAATAAATAATTCTAGGTCTTTAACTGCTAGGTCATAAGTGGAGATTCCATTCCTGGAAATACAAAGAAATGCATTGTATATCTATTAGTGAGTCTCTCTCTCTCTCTCTCTCTCTCTCTCTCTCTCTCAATTCATCCTCTTTTCTTCCTTCCTTCTCTCTCTCTCTGCACCCTCTCTCTCTTTCTCTTTTTTCTTTCTCTGTGAGAGCTTAATTTAAACTACAATCAATGTTTATCTTTAGCGACAGTAAGGTTTAGGCCAGGCTGATTCAGGCAGTTCTTGAGCTGACTCTAAACTGTTAAATTGACAATAAAAGAAGGCATGATGGCCAGTGACATCAGAAGCTCATGCTGTGATATTTGGGTTTAGGGGTGTACTAGAGCTTGCTTTGCATGCTAAGCTTCAAATTTTGAGGTCTCTATTGTAACGTCTTCTTGCTTGTTTCCCAGCTTTCTTTTTTCCTGCCACCTCACTCCTTCAGTTCTGAGGAGCTTCTAGGAGCCACTTACAGGAGCTGGGCTTTGGTATAAGACACAGGAAAAGTGGATTTTCTCTGACATGCCTCTGTTCTATCAGGGAAAGGCTACAAACTAACTGAAAATGGTTCCAACTTTCAAAAGCAAAGAAGACACAACTCCAATGGGAGTTTGTTCCAAACTGGATCAGGGAAAAGACTAGACAGAGGTCATGTGTCTCTAGTACCTGCCAGAGACAATAAAGGAAATACATTTCTACATGTTGGGAGTTGCCATGCTATTTTTCTGCAAACAATACTTTGTGTAGACATCAGTTCATGTGTCTGTCTATGTGGCTACTTCTGTCTTCAGAGGAGGGTCAGAAGAGGACATGCAAACCAGAGATAAAGGGAGGCACCCCATTTTATTCTCTTTCAGGTACAAGTCAACCACAATGGCATTACTTACTGATCATTTTAAACAGCATTAAATTCTGTGTTTAATCCTGAATAGAAGATACAATTTTTTCTACTTTTTGTCCATGTCCCATAACCTTAAAGGTTTATTAATGAGTTTTTCATATGACTTTTAGTATAACTGAAGAAAATACATCAATTATATAAAAAACTAGTATATATTGAGTATGCATAATCAGCTACACATGACAATTAACTATAAACTTATCCCTTTGATCAGTAAGTCTCAAAATTATAATAGAGCAATTTATTTATAGGGAAAAAATAATAGGAATTATCTGTCCCCAAATTGCTCATGTGTTTTAAATCCATGGGGAAACTCTATTAGGATATTCAGGATACAATTTTGTTTCATCAACTCGTGAAATGTCCCTCACTACCACAGTCAGGCTGTCTTTCAAATATCTGGGGCCTCACCTCTTTGTTGCATGAATTCTCTAAATATACTGTACAAAGAGGCAGAGCAGACTGAGATGATCAGCTGGTCATAGTCAATGAAAATGTTCAATCTGTTTGTGTAAAGATAAATAGTTGCTTGAAAATACAAGGTTTTATTCTGTCTCTTTCCTCTATCAGTAGAGAAGCCAACTTTGTGAATATTCCCCAGCAGTGCCCAAGTTACTATGTTCTAATGTGCTGGAGGCTATAACCACTGGTGAGTCATCATACTGAAGAGTGACCACACAAATTCAGACCACACAAGACTTCAACCTGGGCCCTGAGTAGGTCAAAGAATTACAAAGCATTTCAATTTCCTCATGAAAAAATTGACTGTTGAATTATACAATAAAATCATAACTGGAAGAATTGATAAAGCTTATTTCATAGTAATTTTCCATCATGAAATTCAGCTGATAGAAACATGTAATTATATGATAGCTAATAGTTGTTGTTCAATTATTATAAAGCAAATTGTTTTTAAATTAATTAATTTTTTCTTTAAAAACTTGATATTAAAGTTTCACTTTTGTATTTGTTATGTTTAATCTTTTCATTAAAAATAAAGACTGAAAATCTTTAAAAAATTGTCCAATAAAAATATATACAGTGTTATAGCACATATGGTTTTCTTAAATAAGGGACTAAGCTGCCAAGATCTCAGGGACTGTGTGTAGAGAAATGTTAGTGATATTGCTATAATTTGGAGTGTATTTGTCTAATCTAGAAGATATTATTTAAAAATAGCAGGCTTAAATTATTTGGAGTAATTCTCATCTTAATTAAGGGTTTGCAAATAAGATGAGTGATTGCAATAAATCTTATGGTTTGATTCTACTTGTCATTTGGTCTAATCTTTTCTCCAGAGAACTATGTTTCAAATTTTACTGTAGGGTTAAGTGTATCCTACCTCCCTTCAAGAAATTATAAGTGCCATCTCTCCTGACATTGTAAATTACACCCCTCTTCAACAAACAATTGCTGCTATTTTAGAGAGATTATGTTCATGGATATAAATGGTAGATACACAGATTTGACATGGATCCTATGTCTCCTCCTGATCTTTCCTGGCAATAGTATTTTGTCTTCAAGTGGTACAATCTAACAGTCATGAGTCCAATGAATGTATTGCTATCACCCAACAAACGTAGCTCATATTAGAGTTTACTCTTGGTGGTGTACATCCCATAAATTTTGACAGCTGCATAATGAGTTGAGTGCTCCATTGTAGAATTCTATTGAGTTGCTCCATTTCATCAAATGTCCCACAGGTTCTGACTGTTCATTCTGCTATCCATTTTTAATCTCGAGGGTCCTCTAGAATCCACTAATCTTTTCACTGCATTGATTGTTGGTTTGAATAAAAAAATGGTCCCTCTAGGCTCATATATTTGCATGTTTGATGAATTGTTTGAGAGGGCCAGGAGGCATGGCTTTGTTGGAATAGGTGTGTACTTGTTGGAGGAAGTAAGGTTCTGGAGGTGGGCTTTGAATTCCAAAGCCTGGACAGGCCCATGTCTTCTTTTCTGCCTGCTGCCTGTGGGTGAGAATGGAAAGCTCTGAAAGGGGAAAGTACATGATCAAAACATATTGTATGAAACATTTAATAAAACCAATTTTAATTTGAGCAGGGGTTCTTCTTCATAAATTCATGATATCACCCATCTACTCCTAGTTTTTGGAAAGCTTTTACTATTAATAAATATCATATTTTAAATTGTGTTTTCTGTTCCTTTAGAGGTGATGATGTGTGATCCAGCCAGCTGGATGTAATAATTAGAGATATAATCTTTCAGTGCAAGAAATGCTACATTGGTGTTTTTTCTTAAAAAAAAAATCAATCCTAATTTAATTTTTAGAATGTTTACATTAATTTTCAGTGTTCCCTTTAAGCTTCTTATCAGCATATAGTAATTATGCATATGGGTTTCACAGTGGTTTTCTCATGCATTTACATGACATATTTGATTATATTCACCACCTGTTACCTGTTCTCATCTGTCTTCAACTTTCCTTAACTCTCTTCCTTTTCACAACTCACTGCTTTCTACGTTCCCATCTCTGTGCATGTAAATGACCCAATTAATTTCAGTACCATAATCTGTGCTAGTCAGGAAGAATAAATATCATATTTTAAATTGTGTTTTCTGTTACTTTAGAGGTGATGATGTGTGATCCAGCCAGCTTAGGAAGAACAAAACTAATTGAATTAATAGAATGAATAAATATATGTATTTATAAAAGAGCTTTATTAAAGTACTTACAGGCTATGGTTGAGATAGTCCAATCATAGCTATCTCCTGACAGAAAATCCACAGAATCCATAGCTTAATAAGAGTGGTGATGACTGTGTCCCCCAAGTAGACACAACCCTTTTTTGGCACTATGAGCACTGGGCTATTCGGAAGCTAGGCAGTCTCTAGTTCTAGTTTGATTTCCTGGTATTCTGTCAGGGCTTCAGAGACCTCCCTACCCCATGTACGAATTGGGAGTTTACTGTTGGCACAGATGCTTTCATTAAATAGTCTATCACTTCTGTATTTTTTTCACTGCTATCATCTTGCTACTGTGATTTCTGGAGAGGTCAAATATAATTTATATCTTTGTAAATAGGGAAGGTGTGTTTTTTGTTTGTTTGTTTTGTTTTATACTGGAACCTGTCGTGAGTTTTCAAGAGTTTATACTTAGTCCCCACCAACTCTTCAGTTAGAGCTTATACTTCATATTCTGGCCTTGATTCATGTGGAGAATTATGCTTATAAATTTTTCCTGTAGTAATTTGAGAGTCTCAATGACTTCTTACTTGTCTCTTCAGGTTTTGAGGTTTTGTTCTATGAACTCTGATGTTGAACACATCTAAAGTTGATTATTTGAAGTCTTCTCAGTGTCTTTGCAGGAAGATTTGATAGCTCCGGTGTTCTTTCCGTGATGGGTCAGATGTCAGAGCCTCATGCATTTGGAACTACATCTTGCACAGTGAAGATGTTTACTTTAATCTACAATCATTAATAGTTAAACTATCAGTAACTCAGTTGAAATAATGAGAGGATCCAGAAATTAGACTAGTTTGCAAATCAGGCTTCTAGACTAATAATTCTGGTTACTTTCCATCATTTATTTCTTTCATTCCTCTGAGATTTATTCTTTATACTTCTCTATCTTGGTTTCTCATACTATTGCCTATATCAGTACTGGAACTTTGTGTAGAATTTGGGAAATGGAAAACCCTAGCATAGCATCAGAAAATGAGAGTTTGTGTGAGATAGCTCTTTCAAACATTTTCTCTGTTTTGATGCTTGAATTCTATATACTATATGGCCCCAATTTCACATGCTGACCCAAGATCCAATAGAATTTTTTTCATGTTGTTTCAGTAATGGAGGGTAGTAGCTTTCTTTTAAAAGTAGTTCATGTATATCTCAAATCTATAGCTTCCTTTACTTAAATTCATAAAACAGTTTCTTCACTAAGTTCTGTTTAGTAATGTAATGCACATTGAATTACTTACAAGTCAAAGTTATCTGTGTGTAGCTTGCCTGTTCTCTAGAAATTCAATGTATAGTAAATATATTTTTAGTTTTATCAAAGCAGTTAATATTCATAGTGTTATAAATCTGCCATTCAGCTATTAATTTAAAAGACATCTACATATAGATGATATTTGAAGTTATGATGCCAGATGAAAAATTATTAAGTGAGAAACTCTCAATAGAAAGTAAGGGGGCTGAAGAGAGGGCTCAACAGTTAGGAGTACTTGCTGCTTTTGGCAAAGGACCCAAGTTTAGTTCCCAGAACCCACATCAGGTAGCTTAAAATGTCCCATAACTTCAACTACAGGGAATTTTATTATCCCTTTCAACCTCTGTGTGCACGTGTGCATACACACACACACACACACACACACACACACACACACCAAGAAAGACATATATAACTCAACACATACATACACACAAATATACATTTACACACATATGAACACACATTAACACACACAGAGACACCATATAGAGAAACACATACCACCACCACCCAAACACAAACACACATAAGTACATATACACATACATACACACACATCACACAGAGAGACACCTACCACCCCCCAACACACAAAATAAAAGCAAAAAAAATGTAAATAAATAAATAAGTAAGTAAATCAATCAATGAATAAATGAGGCTAAAGCCTAAACCTCAGAATTCATCACTGAGATCTGGTAAAGAAGTAACCAGTAAATGTTTTGGAAAAAAAACTGACCGGGAGTAAGCAGTCATGCCACCCAGGGAGTCTGGTCTCAAGGAAAGCACAATCTCAAGAGTGAAGCTGAGGAGACACTGCTAGGATGTGAAAGAAGATGGAGATAAGAGTTCCAGAGCTTTCTTCAGAGTAAGGCCAATGGAGAAGTATGAATAAGTTATTGAAAAGATAGTCATCATAAAAAATGTGCAGGAGGAGACATGGCCTTCTGCTGAACCTTATAAAAATGGCATCTTATAACCATCCTCTGAATCTTGCTGTCTATCTGTGCCCAGAGTTTACAAGTACTTCTAATGAGAGATCTGTACATTGCTAATGAGTATCCATGGTGTGGCATCTTGCCTTTGAAGACAGTTATATCTTCTGTTGGCTTGTTCTAATATAGAGAAAAAAATGGAACACGGTTGCTGGGAAGAAAAGAAGTACTTAAAATTGGATTCTCTCTGAATACTTTTACCCCGTAAAGGATATCTGTAGAAAAGTGATGAAAGTAGACAATTAGTTCTCTACATAAGAGTCCAGTGATGAAATTTAGGATGATATGAAAAGACAAATGGAAACATACCCTGATCACCAGTTAATGAAATCCCACGTGAAGAAATGTCAAATAATGAAGACAAGGTTAAAGTTCTAGAAGAAGAAACTATATAAAACTTAGCTACACAAGGACTGGAAAAATAAATTCCCTAGTCTCCAGCACAGCTTGCGAATAAACAGTTTAAAGAAAGGACAAAGAATCAGAAAGACTCTGAATAAATGTAAGTAGAAGGACATTGTTGTAGGCTTCTTAAGAAATTAATGAGGTACATATAAATTGTTCTCAGTGCTTCTTGTCACATTTTGATAAAAAGTGTATGGAGATGGCAGGGAGTGAAAAATGGGCCTGAGATCTACAAATCATTCAGTCAGGTCAGAGAAAGGCCAGCATTGTCTTGTGGTAAATGGTGCCAAAGAATGATGTCATCCACAGTACACAGCACGTGGAGGTGGGAAGAGGGTCAGAAGACCATATAATTACAATGCCCAAGGCAGAAGGCTGCTGTGATGGGTTTTAATGAGGAATGCCTGGTCATTTTAGAACTTCTGTGGTATCTTCCTTTCTCTCCTCTGTCAACCCCCACTCTCACCTAGGGGACAGAGTTTAATATACGGTTTTTGTTCCTGTGCTCATCTGTGCAGTGCTCACCCACTTGTCCTCTAGTTCCTTGAGGATGGAGAATCTGTATTAGTCATCTTAATGTCTGCCACATCATTCCCCAAGCTCTTAAATGTGAAAGAAAATCAGACATGCAAGGCTCATCCTTCACCAAAATACAAGTAGCATTTTACCAAAGAGGGCTTTGAACAGCTTGGAAGAAGCTGCTTGAGGTTAGGGATGTGCTGAATGTACATTCTTTGGATGGCAAAAGGTGCAAGTTCAGACTATTTTTGGTCACTACTCAAGATGTAGTCATTACTATAAGACATCCACTTACAAAGATACTTTCTAAATTTTGATCTTGACTATCTGCTTTAGAGGTGTGTGTCATTGTGGCTAACCAGTATTCCTGGGACTGATGATTACTGCTATTCTATATATGTCTTTGTGTGACTGTGGAGACCAGCCCACAGACTGCCTCTTGGGTGCATTTAAAAAGCAATTCTTTTGAAGACAAGACAGAACTTGTTCAAAATTACAATGAAATGATATCCTAAAACAAACACAAGTCTTGCTTCTTAAATTTCTTTAAAAAAACACCCACAGAGAAGTTTATTTGTTGTATTCTCTGCATATAGTTTCCAGAGTAACTGACTCTTCTGTTATCTAGTATAATACTCCAAAGAATCTTTCCCAATTAATTTGAAAACTCCTAGCTTCATAGAAGTTCTTTGGTATAAAACTAAGAGTTAGATAAAGAAGAGCTGACATCTAAAGCCAAGTTTTCTGTTTCCAAATCTTCTGTGTTTATTCATTTATAATAATGTTTATAGTAAATATTTGGTAAAGAATCAGTGAAATGAATTCAATAATCCCAATGAAAATCAATATGTAAAAACTATAACCAAAATTGATGCAAAACCAAAAAGGTAGACAAAACCCACTTTGTTTAGTCTCCTTTTTTTGGATATGTGGCATTAGTAGATTGCTTTTCTAATTATCAACATCTTTCTACTCATACTTAGGTCACAGATAGGCAGTTTCAAAAACACTTTAAATTGAAAATTGGTCAGTTGATAAAGTAGCATGTCCAAATGCAGATAATGCATAGAATTTAAAAATTCATTCCAAGGGCAGATTACTCCATTCCGTCTTAGTCAAGGTCTATTTTGGGAAGGCACCCACCATCTGGGGAGAGGTATGTTTAGCTTTTCTCCTTCTCCCAAGTTTTTATTTTACCAAAGTGCTGTAGCCAGCTGGCCCTTATCCACTACTGTTCTCAATGCTCTTTTCCATGTCCATTTTCTTTTGATGGATTTCCTTTTGCTCCCAGCACCAGCTCTCTTAAGCTAGACTGAGTTTTAGAATTTTCCCTCCATATAATCCATGAGAAAGGACTCTCTCTCCCTTGCCTTGTCATGGATAGAGAATATTTACTTACTAAATGCAATAGCCTATTCTCTCTGTCCTGCCACAGACCACATCAAAACTTCTGAGACATGAATAAGCCTCTGATCCAAGATGGGCCCACATTCCAGGAGCAAACTCAAGCTGTCCATATGGCTCCATACTTGAAAGCAGAGTAGATAGCAACAACCCACTCTCTGTCCTACCACCCAGCATATCCTCTAAAGTTTGGGAGTGACTCACCAGCATGGCAGAAAATTGTAATTCTTTCCAAAGATTGTAATTCCTTCTTGTATATTGTGATTTCATTTTGACCTTTATTTAAAAAAGATTTGAAGGTATTGGCCTTTTGCTATTTTCTTTGTGAATTCTCTCTACATTTTGATGAATGGATTAAGAATTGTAGATTAGAGATGGCATAAAGTATTGCCACACCCTTACCACTTGATATGCTCTGGAGTCTCATGTCTCCAGTTAGTTTTCTGAAGAGTAAGTTTATTGACTCTTCTTAAGTACCCTGTTGTGTTTTAGAAAACAAGAAAAAACATAAAATTAGTTTGAGGCTTAGCTTCGATGAAGCTGGTGAAGTTGGCAATTTCCTACTTAGGAATATATTGCTGTAGTAGGCTTCTATTTATGCCAAAAACACTTACTCTGCTATAAAACTCACGGTGAGAAAATGACTTTCAAAAGGGCCTTGTTTTTCACATATGAGTAAGCTGCATGGGAAATCCCCAGAAATTGTAAGTATTTTTCCAAGCCTCTTGTATTTTCGGGCAAGCAATATCTGTCACACATCAGGTGGAAAGTGTAGGGTCAGAGGTTTTGCCTACAAATCCACTTACCTCCTTTTAATGTACTAGAAGAGCCAGTGGGTGAAGAAGATTAACACAGTAAAAGTTACTCTGAGTGGTGGCCAGCAATTACTGGTAAGGATCATATCAAAAGTCAAATTCAAACAGTGTAAGAAATTCAGGGAACAGCTTGACCTTGTTTAATTTGAAGAACTAGTAGCTTACTGGTATTTGACTATTAAAAGAGCAAAATTCTTTCTGTCTTAATAGTTCCAAAGACTTCCTTAAGTAACTCAATGACCAAAAAGAAAGATTATGAAAGTTATCGGACAAAGATAAGAGCATTGGGAAGTTTTATTGGGAGAATAAAAGAGATTGGTTTAGGAAAAGTGAAGGTAAAGAATGATTAAAATAGTTACCAGGATATTTATAGCTTGGATAGTAGAGAGTGATTAATTTGCATGGGGAATTATAGGATCTTTGTTATGTAGCAGCAGAGACCTTCAGTTGGGATATGACAAATGACAGGAAATACAGACATGAAAATTAAAACTAAAAAATTGAAAAGTATAAATTTGAGAGTCCCAGTGTAAAAGTAAGCCTTGAAGTCATTGATGACATATAGATTAAGAAACCAAAGGGAAATCCCCAGGAGTTGAGTGGGTAAAGTGATAGAAGAGAACTCAGGGAGAGGGCAAGTGAGAGGAGATCACAGTAGCAATTCCTTTGTGTCTGAGTAGCAGCAATTGCCAACTTCTACACAACCATATTTTCAGTATTATTATAGCTTTTGACAATTATAATTGGATTTATAAGTACTACTTAATGTAACATTTAGTTTCTGGCCCAGCCTTTCTAGCTTATTCTCAAGGTTTGGACCCACTCGCAGCCCTCTACCACTTAACCCCAAATAATCACACAAAGGTTTATATTAATTATATGTTGTTTGACCTGTGGCTTAGACATATTCCTTGCTAACTCTTACTCTTAAATTAACCCATGATTGGCCTCATGGCTTAGTACCTTTATTCAGAGCATCATTCTGAGTTTGTTTCCTCTGCATCTGCTGGCATCTCTTTCTGTTCTTCTTTGCCCATGGTTTTTTTGGTCTGGTGGCGCTGCCCACACTTCCTGTCTGCCCTCTGGCCAATCAACATTTTATTAAACCAGTAGGGGGGACAAATATTTGCAGTATAACAGAATATAATCCCATAGCAACTTAAAGCATTGGTTTCCAGAACAAGAGGATTTGCTGACAATGCTGAAGGCATAAACTAGTTATAAGCCTAATCATTCATGTTTGTATCATTCTATTGGCAGTTCTGGTTGTAGAACCAGGCCCAAAGCTAGTTTATTCAGTTATATTTCAGTCTTACCAATAAAATATCTACACATATTAAAATCCCTTGGTAGAAGAAAAAAATACAATTTATTAGTTATCCTAATTCTGGACATGACTATAACTCACATAAGTATAAGATCAAAGGATATAGGCTAGTACTAGACATTTGTGCTTTAATATATAAACACCTTGTATTGTAGAGATAATATATGCTTATCTTTATATATAAGATCATAAACATAAGCATCACTCTCACTCCTAGACATTCTAAATTTTCTTAACTCTTGAACTATTAATCTAGTTGCTTATATTTTTGGAAATAATTTTATTGTAAAATACTTCACCTCATTCTCTATTTTTATTATGTAAGGAATTAGTGACTTTTCTTTTCACTTTGACCAAATAGCTGACCATAAACAACTTAGGATGGGCTAATTTTTTTAGGAAATAGGTCATTATCATGGAGAAACCAAGATGTTTAAGGTGTCTTTTGAGCATGCTTCTAGGAGCCAAGGTGTTTGCTCACATCTCAGTGGATCATGAAACGCTGTCATCCTGGTCTTATCTGCATTTTTTTTCCTCTTCTTCAATCTGGATACTCAGCATTTAGGATAGAGAGCCCCATGAATAGGATAATGCTGTCCATTTCAGAGTGGGTTTACTTTCCCTAGTTATACAGCTCTGAGAGCACACTCACAGATATGCACAAAGGTTATTATAATTTCTTTAAGCTATAATGAAGAATTATTACATGTAAGAAGAATGTTTAGACAGTGTCATTTATTTTTAGGTATAATGGTTAATAGATTCATGGTTAAATTGGATATTTTTAGTCTTTTTTCAGATCATTGAAAATATAGATTATTGACCACTTTTTAACATGTATTTAAGCAAAAATCTTCTTTACTTAAAATTTAAATGTTAAATGTTATTTAACAGTTGCTTATTTGATTCATGTAAACAAATCATTGTGATCATGCCAATCCCTCTCTTTCCCCCAGTAACTGCTTCTTTCCCACCCCACACACACCCAAGAGAAGGTTTCTCCTCTGTGTTGCCCAGAGGAAACCTCACTCTGTAGACTAGGCTGGCCCCAAAGTCACAGACATCCACTTGTGCTGGGATCAAAGGTATGTATACTGGCAGGCATGTCCTCTTTTTTTAAGCCCATTAAGTCCAATTAGCACTGCCCTTTGTAGATAGTTACAGATACCCACAGAAACATAGGCAGTCTAAAATATTATCTGTCTTTTTATTCTTTGTAAAGATTAAAAATAAATGGAAAGCACTGGATTTAAAAAAAAGTGTTTTTATGTGTACCTAAAGCTGAAAAGACTGGTTTTTTTTTTGAGGGGGGAATATTTTCCCCCCAAATAAACATCAATCAAAAAATAAAGAAAATAAAGATCGTCCCATGAGGTCAGTTTGCAGGCTGATACTTCCATATCTATATCAAGCCATAGAAGGCAGTTTATTAAACAAGACACTGTCCCTCATCACATATCTGTGAATTCAACCTGTGTGTGGAGACTCTGGTCCCCTTCCTCTTACTCCTGTGGCCAGCCTTTTAGCCAATCATTTCCTTCACCTGTAAAATGTAACTCTTCTCCCACTATTTTACTTACATTATTTCTTCTGTTTTCTGTTATTTTCCCTGTTTTTGTTTGTTTTGTTGGTTTCCCCCCCTCCCCTCTCTCTCTCTCTCTCTCTCTCTCTCTCTCTCTCTCTCTCTCTCTCTCTCTTTCTCTCTTTAACTTTAGGAATATCCTTTCATATTTCTTTTACCTCTACAAAAGAATATAGACTGCTCCAGGTTGCAGAAGTGTTATGATTTAATTTCAAGAATGATAAGACAGTTCTGTGTTACTTTCATGTCAATCTTTATTCCTTTCTTTCCATTCTACCATTAACATAAACATCTACACCTACTGCCATGGTTTTTCTGTTCCTCTTCATTTTCTTTACAGTAACCAGTAACCTCCTTCTTTATATTATATTATATCTAGAAACTTAATAATTAGTGGTAGTTTCAATGTAGACTCTTTCTTCTTCTGATTTTCCCCTCCCACAACCACAATAATATTATTATGTACAGTTCTACCAGTGTTCCTTAGTCCATATAACAATTGGAATTTAACAAGGGGCTATATTGTAGTTAACTTTAACTTCCCCAATTTTCATGATGAATTTATGGATGATAGTGATTGATGCTTTAGGCAATACTTAGGTCTTTACAAGAGATAGAGCCTAGTGCCATGGATACTATTCCAACATGGAAAAAAGTCACTTTAATTTTCTTGCAATGTAGTCTGTTCTTGAACAACTCTGCAAACATCTCCACTGAGAGTTTAAAGGTGACCTGATTAAACTATTATTACCATCAACAACAACAGTGATACCAAACACTTAACCATTCATCTAACCCCAGATAGACTGATCTCAAGACAAAAACATATGTAACATAAAAACCTAGTAAATATTTTTCTCCCAAAATTACCTGCCCCTAATAAGAGCACCTTAAAAGAAATTTTGGACAAAAAAAAGCAAAATACTATTATAGATATGGTAAAATAAGTCAAAGAGATGAATAAACTTTTGCATGATTTCTGAGACAACAGAAATAATTTGGTAAAGTGAGGAAGTCAATTCATGACATGAAAATAGAACTCAGAAGAGAAACAGATACACTGATTAAAAACCAAAGTGAAAGATGGTGGGATGAGGAATTCAATAAGTCAAATACAAAGTTCCAGCAAAAGCCTCACCAACTGACTGGAGCAGGTGGGAAACATAGTATCAGAGTTTGTGATCATGGTAGAAGAATTAGATAATTTAATAAATGTCAATAATAAACTTTACAAAGCATGGACAGAGAATGCAATGTCTTTGTGCAACTGGGAAAAGACAAAATTTATGAACTGTTAGTATACCAGAGGGGAAGGCTTTATGCCAAAATTATAGGAAAAATTAAGAGTAAAACTACAGAAGAAAATTTAGAAAATGTAGATAAGCAGATGCTCATCCCAAAAAAAGAAAGATATAGAACACCAAAGAGACAAGGCTAGAGATGAAACTCATGTCAGTTTACAGTGAAAGTACTGACTATACAGAGACAACAAAGGGAATTGAAAACCATATACAGAGAGACACAATAGAAAAAGAAGACTATAGAACATTCTTTCTGAATAACAAAGGTAAAACATTTTAATAATATACTTACACACTGAATCCAAGGTCATATAAAATATCATTTACCATTACTACACTGGTTTCATATTCATGAAGCAGAGATGGTTCAATCTATCTAAAATTTAAACAGACATTATTGTGAAAAAATTCAAAGAAATCATGTGGTCATGTCAATAGATGCAGAAAAAAATCTCAAAAATGTAATATTTCCTCATGATAGAAGACCCTGAAAAATAAAGTCATTGCTTACATATACTTTTAGCAAAATGGCAGGTTATAGAACGACAAAAAAAAAAAAATCAGTTGCCTTCCTATACATATCAGCAACAAAAAACTGAGAAAGGGACCAGAATCCCATTCATAGTAGCTTCCAAAAATAAAATACTTTGTAATTAATCTACTCAAAGAAGAATAAAAGCAAAAGTAAAGAAAAACTACACTAAATATCCCAAACAGACTAATAAAATTCAAGTCAATAAACAGTGAGAACTCCTGTGCTCATTGTTTAGTAGAGATACTATTGTGAAAATGGCCATCCCACAAATGCAATCTACAGATTCATCAATGGAATTACAATCAAAAGTCTAGTACCATTCTTCACAGAAATAGAAACAAAAACATTTTGCAGCTCAAATGGAAGCTCCCAAGACCCTGGATAAAGAAAACAATCCTGAACACAGAGGCTACTACTGAAGCTATTGCCATTCTTATTTCCATAGTACAGCACATGGAAATTGGATAGCTACATGTAGCACATTGAGTCTGGATTCTTCTTTTCCACCTTGCAAAAATAATATTAACTCCAAATGGATCAAGGACCTTAACATAAGACTTCTAATTGAAACTACTGAGAGAAGAGTATGGGATGCATTTCAGAACATAGACAACAATGAGGACTTTCTGACTAGGACCTTGGTCAAGTACAAAATAAGATCAAGAGTTGAAAGGATTTGACCTCATGAAATTGAAAGGCCTCTCTTTAGTAACAAAAATTGTTAAACAAAAATGAAATAGCATACATGATGGAGAAAATATTTGTCATCTATAATCTGAAAGTGGATTGATGATCTAGAATAAAAATTTATACATCAAGAACAGAAAACAGCTCAAAAAATGTATGGAGCTGAACAAATACAAATAGCTGATGAATTTTTAAAACTGTTCAGTTTCCTCAGCCATTAGAGGAATACAATAAAACTACTTTTGATTCTATTTCACCTCAATCAGACTAGCTCACCAAGAAAATAACAGGAAATTCTGGTTTAGGGGAACATTTAATCATCCTGTTATGGAATTTGTAGGTTGGTAGAACTACTTGGAAATCACTGTGGAGGATTCATCAAGAGCTAAAAATGTATCTACTATATGACTCAGTTCTACAACACCTGGATATATTCCCAAAGGTCTCAATAACCTACCCTGAGAAGCACATGCACAGTCAGGTCCATTGCCTCTTTATTTCTAATAGGCAGGAAATGTAACCAGGCTAGATGTTCATCAACTCATGAATGACTAATTTAATTGTACATATACACAAATGAATTTTATTAACTTATAAGAACAGAAATTATGAAATTACAGGAAAATAGAAGAAACTAGAAAAGTTATACTGTGAAATAACCCAGATATGAGTAGGTGCTGCTGTATGTTCTATATCATATGTGGATTCTACCTATAAATTATTAAATCAGTATGTGTAACTTATAGTGCCTCTAAGTCATAAAGCTAGAAATGAAACATTAAATTAGAAGAAAAAAATAAGTCCTCATGGGAGAGAGATAGTAGACACCTGTAATACCAACCCAGAGGGTTAAAAATTCTGAGATTAACAAGGCTTTTGATGGAATGGAGGTGAAGAAATGAAGAGAGGGGAAGGAGAATGGAGGATTAATTAAACATAAAGAGTATGCAAGATTTTATAGAATCTCTACTTTGTAAGTCTATTAAAATGCCATTATTACCATCATCACCACCACCACCACCACCATCATCATCAAATGGTTAAAAGTATGATGTATGGATTAATGCTGCTCTTCCCAGAAGCCATAGGTTCTTAAAGAAAAAAATCCAGGACTAGGTATGGAATATTTCTCTATTATTACTGCTCACTGATGCCCTAGAGGACCCCAAATGACACAGAGCATTACCACTGCTTTTGACTAGCCACCAGAAAGAGTTTAATGCTCAAGACACTATATACTTTGTCTATAGAACAGAGAAAAAATACCTTACAAGAGACGTGGAGTTACCTTCCTGTTGAGTAACTTTCACAGTGCTGAGAAGTTCTGGACTAGTTGCTGGAAAAAAAAGCTATCACCATCTTCTCCAGATGTGGACTCCACAACCTATAATAATGACTTGTGTGCCTCATGCCCACTGGTCTAATATTGACATGACTGTGACAAGAACAACTAATAACCTTCCTTTCTTTAAAAATATGTATTTATTTTAATCAATATTGTATAAATGTTTGAGTATATGATGTATATTTTGACAATAACCTATATTATTATTATTAAGATATTCATTATGTAATCAATGCTGTATTGAAATAGATGTGTATATTTTTATTTGTAAAATGTGTACAGATTCAGAGAATAACATTCATATTCAGAAGTGTTAACCTTGCAGATAAATATTAAAATAAAAAATAATAATAACTGCAGTGATAGTAAAGTTTCAAATCAATATGAGTCCATTCATACTCCAAGAACATATTTAGTATCTTAGATTTTTGTTTTTATTGTAAATTAAATCATAAGGCTATCAGAAAACTGGTAACAACACTTAACATGTACAGCAGAAGTAAACACAAATTGGAAGACACAAGGTATGGAAGAAGAAAAGTATAATCTGTGTACATGATATGCATGCATTGGTTTCAGACATGTGCACACACATATAAAATATATACAGTGGCACTATTCAGAAACTACATGTTTATATACAGTTGATTCTCATTGTTATCCAATACACACAACCTCTGATGTTATTCTGATGTTGAATTAGGGAACACCAGCCTTCTAGGAGAAAACACATGGTTAGTTTCTAATGACACTCTGATGACATTTCAGTCAATTTAGCAATATGCAGACATCAAAATCCATCCACAAGACTGGCAAGTGAAGCACAAATAAATCACAGAAATATTAGTTTGTAGTATGAAGTTTCTGATTAGACCTTTCTGGCCTAGCCCATAGGTTCAGATCCGCTCTCAGCACCAAATAATCACACAAAGACATATTAATTTTATGCTGATTGACCTATGGCTCAGACATTTTGCTAGCTAGCTCTTTCATCTTAATTGAAGCTCTTTTCATTAATCTGTTCAGCCATGTGCATTGGTACCCTTTCTCAGAGAAGCATCGTTGTCTCCTTTCCTCTGCTTCTGCCATCTCTGCAGTTGACTCTCTCTGATGGCATATCGCTGATCTCTCTGCTATGCTCTTCCTTTTCCCAGAGTTTTCTTAGTCTGTTAGCCCCACTCCACTTCCTGTCTGCCTTCTGTCCAATCAGCTTTTTATCAAACCAGTAAGAGGGATAAGGTACCAGAACATAACTCCACTACATTAGTATACTGGTTTAAGAGTTAAAACAAGAAGGCAGACACTGTACAAAGAAAAAGAAGCTGGTTACTTACTTTTTAAATCTTTTGTAAGTATGGTTTAATCTCAAGATTATAAAAATGATTGGAATAAGAAAACAGTCTTCATGGCATAACACTATTTATAGAAACAAGTATTTTATTAAATGTAAGAAAAAATGCATGATGCATGCCCCTAGATCCCACCTGAAAGAAAAAACAGTTCTTAGAACTTTAAATACTATACATAATAAAAAATAAAAACTCAGTTTTGAGCTTAAAAATGAAACTAAATAACTCAGCTGTAGAAAAAAATGTAAGAGAAGAGATGAAAACAGATAAAAATGATTTAAGGGAATAAAAGAGAAGACCCAGAAGACCCAATAGCAGAATTCTTTACATTTTCAAAGGGAAAAAACTTAAAGTTGGCTGATAATAATGAAATAACTATTTTTAGAGTAAATGTTTGCATCTTGAAATTCCTTCAGAGTATATAATACAAGAAGAAATTAGATCCATACAAAGAAACACCACTAGGAAATACTAGTATACTAAAGAGGGAAATAATAAAATACTAAAGATGGCAAAAATAATTTTAAAATATTCCAGAGAGATGTATCAGTATATATACATCTCACATGCATGTATATATTATCAATAAGCAAACAAATGATGCACAATAATCCATTAATATTTAGTGTATGTAGACATATCTGTTTTTCAAGTGTCAAGATGAAATTCAATGTTTCAAAATCAGACTGGAAGCAAGAAGCCAGTAGATCAATATCTTAATTTTTTAAGCAAAAAGAATTCCATGCTGTAATTCTATATCTAGCTAAACTAGCAATAACTTGTAAGGATAAAAATGAGGATAGTTTCAAACATGAGATATCTCAACTACTGTGCCTTTCCAACATATCCAAGGAAGACATTAGTTGCTTTTGACCAACAGAAGGGATTTTAGTTTTCAAAGTGGAAGAACAGAGGATTAAAAAAAAAGGAACACTAATGAACAAGGGAATTTCCAGGATGATATAATGTCACAGACAAAGGCCGTCTAGACTCAGACATTGTGATTTAAAAAAAAAAAGCCAGGCATGTTGAGGTATACTATTTCCATAATTTAGTTCAATGGCATATTTTTCATCTTGCATAATGTTTAGATGAGCTGGTGGTTCAAAACAAAGAAATACATCATTAAGGAGAAATGCATGAGATGGGGAATCCAAATAAGAAGTAAAGAGAAGGAATTTTAAGGATAATGAACTAAGGAAAAATCCCAAGATGACAGTAACAGAACAAGTTTAGAGATGTATCAAAACCAACCAACCAAAATAAACAAAAAACACAAAGAAATTGAAGGATTGAGGATTTATTTTCTGAAAATTAATTTGATAAAATTTTGGAAGAAATATTAAAATATAAGAATGTATATAAAAAAACTAAGTAATCAAAATGGCAATTGAACTTTAGTAACATGAAGGAAGGATAAGAGCAGAATCATTCATTGCACATATAATGTAACTGTGAGTAATATTTCATAGGCAAAATAATTTTTACCCTCAACATTGATTCAGCCTCAAGATTACAGTACTATGTGACTATGGGAGAGAATACATGGAGGAAAGTTGCTACAAAATATAGTCTACCATGCAGGAAATTATCTGATAGCAGTCTGAAACATGAGAAATATGAAGGTGCATAAACCCTGAAAGCAAAGGGAAGAACACTGAGAGTCCATCAAGGTTGCAAGTGTCTCCACCAGGGTATAACAGAGCAACTTTTCTGGATGTATTCTGCAGCAATCCAGACCTCCAACGATTCTGGCTAAGAATATACTTTATTTAACAAGAATTATGATTTGCAAAAAATCGCTATGCTTTTCATAAGGTTTTTTAGTGTAATTTACCTTAAAAAACTTTGCTACAATTATTATTGTGAAACAATTAACAGTGAACTTAAAAACATTGACTAGTACATACTCTTCCAGCAAAGACATCATTTGATTCCTAGGCAGACAACCATGGAGGTCTGTGTCAGCATGCTCATCTGGTCTGGTGGTTTTGACTATGTGGATTGCTTACTTTCCAGGTACTGCAGTGTCTCCACCAGAGTATAACAATGTAAGTTTTCTGGAACTGGACTGAAGCTACCCAGACCTCCCAGGATTCTGGCTGAGAATATCCCCCATTTAACAAAGAATTATGACTAGGATTGTATTTCAATAAGTTAACCTTTCATTTAATTTAATTCTCGATGTTGGATTGGTACTGAAATCTATTTATGGGCTTTTTTCTTCTTCTCCTCTTCCAGGAACATTATCTGGCATTCTAAACTTGGGGAAAGTCTGTATAAGGAACCTCTAAATCTTGGCAGAAAGTATAAATTTTTAGAGATCTCATGAGTAAGACCAAGCTGTGGGATGTCTCAGAATTGACCTTCAAGATCATCTTTTCCAACCCCCTCATTTTACATGCAACAGAAAAATGCAGCCAAAAAAGGCTGAGTGATTTATCCAAGGCTATACAGCTTATTAATGGCACAGAGTGGATGAGAATTCAATTGTCCTGACTTCTAACTCTTTTTTTTTTCCTGAGTTACACTAGACTACATAGCAGCCAACTCTATTGCAACACATAGCATAGCAGATACTAACTAACCCAGATCCCCATGCTTGTCTATTCTTTTAGCACTCTATACACTATTATTTAACACTATAGTAAACTTCACTTGCCCTCATCATACATATACTATACATTCTGCACTGTGCCACACTTTTCTACCAGATACCACTTCACTCTAGACTGCATGGCATAAATATCATAACATTATCAAGTAAATAACCTGCAAGGAATTTTAGTTTCTAATCTGCATTTACACAATAGGTTCCCAGTAATCTCTTTTCCATGCATCAAGCTGCAACCTTTGATCAGTGGTTGTTTCTGCTCTTGCCCACATTTCTTAAGCTTCTCAGTAATCTTGAGATTCAGTCATCTTGCTTGTACTATGGAGCCACAGTATCTCCTGATTTTAAGCATTAGGGATGATAATAACCCAGCATCACTGATCAAGAGCTGGTTTCTGGGCCCCTCCATTGTCATTTCTCCATTTGTAAGGTGCTTCTCTTTGAAATCAGAATTCCATGAATGGTTCTGCTCACAGTTTTCTGTGGGCTCTGGTCTATGGTAATGATCAATTTTAGTGTCTTTTCTAGCACACTGAGGAAACCCTTAGCTGGGCCTTAACTGGGAAGACTTTCACATTTCTCTTATCTAGTACTGTCCTCTAAGAATCAAAGCTGCTATCAATAACCAGGACTTAAAAACATCATTCTCACCCCTTACTAGGAGTAGTAACTACAGCTTCAGCAGCCACAACCATGGTAGCATCACCATTCAGGGAATGGTTGGAGTTTTCAGAATAATTAGAATGCAGCTTCAGTGTAGGACAATGAAGTCAGATCTGGGTTTATCATTACTAGCTGGTGGCCTGAAAATCAATTTCCTTATTTCTGAAATGCAGATATAAGGATGAAATCTATCCTACTGGAATTAAAAAAAAAAAAGATATACTTAGCATATAGTAAATGTTGGAAGTGTCAGAGATTATTCTTACTTAAGCCCTTCTTTTAAAAGTCTTGATAACTTTATCTGTTTAAATAACTTGTCTACAAACTCACAGTTAAAAGCAGTGGGCATAAGACCAGAAGCCTGTGTCCTTACCCATTTGCATATTCTGCCTTTTGATTAAGCAAGTCCCTAGTCAGGCTGATTTTCTGAGCAATTCTCTGCCCACCTGTTGGGTGGATCCAGCTTGGATTCCCCTTAGTGCCAGGCGGCTGCCTGAATCGTGACGAGAACATGTTGATCACTGTTGGACCTGTGCCTAGCCCACCCAGCAGAAACTTCCCTGCCAGCCTCTGCAGCAAGGACAGCTCTCTGCTCAGTAGTTACAACCTATAGAGAATGGCTGGTGCCAGCTCTCCATCCTGGCCTAGGCTTGTGCCTCACTGCAGGTAGGATGTTGTGACTCATGAGAGAATTCAGAGTTCCCATAGTTCTTTGTCTAATGTCTTCTGCAGGTCCAACACTATAATAACCACATAAGGAAGGGGATTGGGGCAGAAAGAAAGGAGGGAAAGAAAGTTTGTGTTTTAACATCAGCTTTATGAAGCCAGTAGGAAATAGCTGAGGGCAGGGCAACCACCGTAGTGTCCCGAGAAAGAGGGAATGATGATTTCTTTGAGTGACTGAAGAGTTAATCATGACCCAGCTGAGAGTTTATGGACTGGTTTCCTGCTTGAGTCTTGGAGAATTCCCTGTTTCACTGTAGCAATCCACTCCTGTGCTTTTGTCTATTTTAATATCCTGGAATGCAGGGCTTTATCCATACTGCTCTTTAACTGTGGGTTTTTCCGACCCTCGGGGTAGATTTATATTTCTTGCTGAATGATTATTCAGTGAGTCTTCACTAAGGGATTTTCTGTTCCAAGAATGACACATTTCTTTGGGGATGACTTTCTACCTAACAGGGGTGGGTGGGAGGTCAGGGGAAGCCCCTACCCAGAAGAAAATAGCTTCTTTGTATGCTTGAAGAAAAACACTCAGATGATGAACAGCCTGATTTGGGGGCTGTGTGTGGGTGAGCCACTCCAGTGAAGTTGTCCTCAACGCTCCCTCATAAGAAGAGATGATGAATTTAATGAGCAGAATTCTGACAAGCCTTAAAGCCAAAGACAATTAGGAAAGGAATAACTCAAACTCTTAACAGTTATGAAATCAGTTTTATTAGAATGAAATCATATATGCATATACATTTGTAGCATATTCTATCTAGATCTAGATGACAATGTAATTTGTACACAAAACCCTTTCTAAGAGATGGTGTCTAAAATGAGAAGGGCAATGGTCAAATCCTGTTCGAAAGCAGAGTGCCATCATGATTGTTTACAAAGGATACTTGAGTGTTTAAGAATCTAAGACATCCTACAATAAGGAAACTTTCAGCTTCATTGACCTCAGTAGTCCAAATGCAAACATAACCTCCCTCTCTCCACCTCAAGACGTACAAATACATTCAGGACTCAGTGCTCCATGGATCATTGCTGGCGTGCCCTAATATAAGAGACACATTGAGATACCATTGTCCAAATGCTTTGTCATTATTTAAGAGGTGCATTAAGATACTCCATGGTACTCCTTAGAGCATCCTAAATGATCCTAAAGTTGCTCTTTGGAGGAGCAGATACGGGGTGCTAGGGAAGTGACTTAAGAAACTGCCTTCACTAAAATCAATGTCTGCTGAAAGAGGTAAGAGTGATGTCAAGCCATTATTGAGCATTATTGAGTTAATAGCAAAATATCTTTGTATGTCTAGGGAACATTTTATTTTAAAGATTTTTTTTTTTCACTTTCTAAGTAGATTATTATATCAAGCTCTGGGCTGCATTCCCCAAGTCTATCTTTTCTTTAACTGCATCTCAGATTATTTGGTGACCTGCCTAGTAATTTCCACGATAAAGCTTTCCTACCCTGTTTTTAACTATTACACAAGATTTTTAGGCTCTTCTTTTCTTATGGCAATTGCTTGAAGTATTCAACCTGTTCCCTGATGCTAATTCATAATTTTTCAAGACCCTAACTATTTACTCCCTGTTGTAGAAATTAGTGAAGGGGCATATAGTCAATTAGAAGTAGATATTATAAGAATTTTCAGTCCTATCATTCATCTATTTTCTTGGTCCACATTAACCTGTTCGTTTTCTTAAGAAATTCACAAAATATCCCGAGCTTTATAAAATACTCTCAAGTATGACTTCACATGGGACAATTTATTTAACAACAGTGTTTTCTCCTCACTTTTACAGGACAATTGCCTTGTACTAACAGCTCTCAGTAACTTTGTGAGCAGATCCTAGCAGAGATAGGCAGCTCTGCTCCTTCCAACTTCCTCATCCACAAAACACAAGCAAGTTCCTATATCTTCCCTATGATAAAAATAAATAAAAGCTAAATTGCAACTTGTTTCTACTAATGTATTAGTGTCTTACATTTTAGAGTGATGGTGGATACAATAGAATTAAACAGTTTCTGCTTAGGTTGTCTGGCCTGGTGTTTTCATTCCTAGATTCTATCTTGAAATGAAACTCTGCCTCCATTAGGAAAAGACAAAGAATGTCTTAGGTAATGCAGAAATCCACTAAATGGTACTTTCCAGAATAATGATAAAGAAGATGATCTAAAGACCCAGGAATGCATATTCTGAGCCCTGTGAATTTCCACACCTGCTAGAGCCTTCTGTGTACTCGCTATACTTTTCTGAAGGTGTGAACAATGACTCTATTCTGGAAAAAAAATATCAATATGTGATGTGTAATTGAGCCTTTGATAAACACTGCAGACATGATGTTAGACCTACCCCCTTCAGTGAGGGTGGTGAAATAGCTGTTTATCATCATAAAGTAAAATACTATGGATCATGAAATGACAGTCCCGACCTCACTTTTGTCTACCTTAGCACTGTTAATTAAATAGTTAATTAATTTGAATAATTATTAGAAAACTTTGAATAATTAATTATCATAATCCTAGATTCTAATCAACTGCCTTACACACAGCAAACATTTAAAAGCAGGAATATATTTAACTCTTCATGAGTCCCACATTTTCCATTAATGATAGGAAGATAAAGAATGTGCAAACTTCACCCAGTAGTAGAAATCCAGGTATTCAGACCTTTTCAAAAGCCTGCGTTTATGCAAAAATTAAAAATGAGCTAAATTTTAAAAAATAAAACCAGATTTTCTTTTTCATGCTACATACAGCTTGATGCTGATTAATAATACTTATTGTTATTGTAAATTGGGAGTAAGCCTCCAAGACCCAAGCAAGTTTCCATGACCTGCCAAACATTTGTCTTGCAAAATAACTTATCTAATGTTCTCTCAGTTGTCATTCAGTACTCAGAAGCCTAACAGAGGTCAAAGTGAGGTATGCAGAGGACGGTCACTGTTCTTGTCTCCTTAGTTGCCTTCGAAATGCCATCAACAATGCCAGAGAGCAAAGTCCCTGATGTTTGCCCTTCATAAGGAGTAAAGAGAACAACACATCTAGCTGGTCTCCAAAAGGTTTCACTAAACTAACCTATCTGTTACTAGGTCAATTTATACGGACAACATAATAAAAAGAAAAATGATGCCTAATATTTTTAACTGAGAATTTGTATACTTGGAGTTACTAAATACCTTACCTTCCAGATGTGTCTGACTTTAAGAAAAGGTGCTGTTTGTGCTTAATCCTGAAAACATATAAATAAGGGCACTATGTAAGTTGTGATTCAGAATGGAGCTTGCAAAGATATTTTGAGAACATTTAAAAGAAAGCTTAGGGATACAGTAAGAGATAAAAAAAATAAAATGAGTATATACTTCAGAAGACTTGTCAGTATCAGATATTAAAAATTGCCATCTTCTCTTGAGCTCCAGCCCATCTTGAGAAAGATAGCCTAGTAAAAAAGTGTGTGGAGTCACAAGCCCAAAGCAGCCTAGCTCTTTTCACACTTGCTAGAGGAAAAGCCTGACTTCATCTCCTCCAGGCCTCTCCTCTCCTCCCAACCATGATTAGTCACTCGGTGTTTAAAACTGAAACGTTCATTTTAAATACTACAAAAATGTGGCACAGAGTACAGGCAAGGCATCTGTTCCAGCAAAATGTTATGTTTTGATCATTTTAAAAAATGATTTTTCTGTTTTTAAAGAAAGTGTGTGGACATGGCGATGAGTCAGTCAGTCTGAGGGGTACTGTATGCTGGGTTATTTTGAAAGCTGCAAAATTTAAAAATACATGGAAAAAAATAATTTTCCTTAAATATTATTTCAATTTTATTCTTTGACTTAGTATTTTTTTCTTTTTTAATCTCTCCATAGCATCAGACTCATTGCCAGAGTAAAAATGCACGATCCCTGAATGCTGCTGTAGAATCTTCATCATGTAGAACCCACGATGTGGGTCTCCAATACTGTTTGTAGGTATATGTGTGGACTTGAGAGTTCTCCAGGAGAAAGAATCTTATACAAAGTTGGTTTATAGAGACAAACAGCTGCAGTTCCTCTTAAAACAATACCAGGTCATTTAGTATTTCCTTAAGCAATCTGTTTCTTCACTAGGGCTTCTGCTTCTTAAAACTACATCTTTTACTTAAGTGAAATTTTGGAAAACAACATATTAGACATCACTATTTCATATCCTGGCTTATATATCTTTTCATTTCCTAAAGTGAACTGAAGTTGCTTTCTTAACATTGATTGAAATCCTCCCCAAATGTGATTTGTCTCCAGAATTTCAATACTTGGAAACTTGCTGTCATGTACTATAAAGCTACATTGTGGTATCATTTCTCTTAGTTTCTCTTCAGTTTTTAATCTAATATACCTCTCCTTGAGTCTTGCAATATTCCCTGGGTGTGGATTCTCAGAAGTAAACTGTAGTAACTGGTCTCTGTAAATATGCATGTGTAGTTTTGTTTCACTTGGCTGTTATGATGTACTGCTGAGAAAGAAACTATATTTTATCATAGAAAATGGACAACAAAATGCTGAGATTTCCAAGGCAAATTATCTGGATTTGGGCACCTCTGTCTTTATCAGGAAAGAGAAAAGTGGTTTACTGAATTCTGAGGTGTCAGAGGTTATTTGCATTTTCATAGCATTTATGAGTTAGAGTTTATAATTCCACCATATTGATTGAAAGAGATCAGAACAGCCATCCCACCAACTATTTTCATGTTGATCTGTTCATTTTGGCCATTCAAAGCAGCACAATCAATTGGGCTAACCATTTGAGAGATACAAATTGACTAGTAGGAAAGCCAAAACACCAGATTGGCTTCTTTTTTTAATTGGTGTTTTTCACGATATGAAAATATTGGGTGAAAATGGAAAAACTGAGTCAAGGATCCAGATGTTTGATCTGCCTGTTGCCAAATAGCCACACATTTTGTAGCATTCACATTTGCAATTGAATTTCTCAGTTTTCACCAGAAAGCCTGTCATCATATAGATATAGTCTCAGAGGAACTGTAAACATGAAACTGATATGGTCCCAAGAAAAGGATCTCTTTTACCCAAGATGACAGTTGCTTGTGCATCTGCTGTTTTCTTTTCACTAGGCAGCTTTCTGGACAGAAAGGGGACAGAGTCCATTGTTCAAAATTCTATAGCATTTTTTTAAATCTAGACTCAATTTGACCTTGAAAGAAGTTGAATAGTACTCATGACAAGGACTGCTTCTTTCCTGAATTGGTCCACTAAGTAACTCAGATATAGATTCAAAAGCTGTCCCTGCAACACTGACAAGGCATGACCCATACTCATGTCTCTTGCATTAACAGTTCCATTACTCTCTGATCAGGGCTTCTTCTAGGCATTGGGGTAGTTTGTGCCATACTCTCCTGTGTGCTCTAAAGCTAGCTGTTAATAAGGGGCACATTTCAGATGAGCTCATCAAAAATCAAATAATACTGCCATTGGAGTAGACGTTGAGATTAAAGTCTTTAAATTAGATGTACTGTCATATTCTTACTTTTTGATAACTTGTATTTGTTTACTTACTTTCTTCTGCATCAAGGCACACATTAATTCAAAGTCACAACCACAGTGTGTATTTGTGTATTAACTGTAATTTTTCTTTTTCTTCTGCTTGGATTCACTCTTCTTGAAATATCACATTTTAATTATGTGCATAGTGATGACTTCATTGCTTCTTAACTCAGTAGCCAACTCATTTTCCCCTGATAGTATGATGACCTGTCCTGTGGGAGAAATCCATCTGTTTATATTCTTTAAGCCTTATCTACACAAGGAACAGATTTTATGTTTTGAAACCATCCTTCCTCATTTCACTACTTATTGCTTGCCTTGAAAGACAAAATGAGGGAAGGAGGAAATCTCTGCAGTCAATAAGCATTTCTAGCAAGAGCAACAAGTGAATACACAGCTATATATAGCATAGCCTAATATTTGCCAAAGGCCATGCATTTTGTGTGGTTATAGGTTTTCATTGCAAAATACATGTATATAATCATGTATCACATGTGTTCATATATACATACAATTAGCATAATCTTTAGTAAATAGCATAAATGTGCTTGTATTTTCTTTGGTTATATATGAAATGACAAAGAAATTAAATATTTGGCTTTTAAAAATTGTGAATGTGAAGGAAAGCTCTTCTTATAGCCTGGTTTTCTTTCTGATGCCGGTAATAGGTTATACAGAGAAGTGACTTTACCTGTCTGGCATGAATGCCTGCCTTGATAGTAAACACTGGATGAAATGTGATTAATGTCTTTAAAAATGTTCTGTACTATCAGCATTTGCAAGTTATCAGATGGACCCTTATCACCCATAATCAGGATATATGATATATTATATATAATATATATACACATATATGAGGAAAATTTGGTCCAGAAAAAATGAAGTATTTATTTGTAGAATATTTTGCTCATGTATGTAATTCTTGAATGTTCTAGGATAGGTATCAGGATTTCACTGGTGATTGCCCATTTAACTGGGAGAATAATATACAATGGTGTAACATCTTAGATTTGTATTCAGAGAAAATATCATTTTTGAGCAAAGAACAGAGGTGGTAAAGGACAGAAAAAGTACCCTTCTCAGTATAAAGGGGAGGACTGTTTCCACAAGTAAAAAGAATTCATCAACAAACAATATCTTATTACATAGCGAGGTAGAGAGCCAATCAAACATACAGATTTGTTGACTCTAAGCACTGTCAATTAACAAATCCCTAGCATGCTAGTTTGATTGTTTAAATTTTACCATAAAAAACAACAAGGGTTTGATTTTTCTCTTTCTGATCCCAAGCTCAAAAATTCCACAAAGGGGTTTAGTTAGTATAATTTTGAGAAAGACCCTTAGCTTTTTCACTCAAGGCTAACAAATTATGCAGAAGAACATAGATACCATCTCTCTGTAGATTAAAACTTTTTTTTCCAAGGAGCAGTGATGGCAGGTGAGGGGGAATATGAACTATATAAATCATGAGGTTAAAGTGAAGAAAGCATTTCCAAGCAGAAGTTTGTATGCCCACCTACCCCAGTCCAGATGCTAGCACCTTTTTGCTATATATTGCGTCTAGAGTGCAGTCTTACAACAGAAGACAGATGCTTGCAGTTTTTTAGCAATAAGTTATCAATCATAGCAACACAAATAAATTTCCTGGATATGTGGCTAATCCTACTTTTAAAAAAGTGAATTTTTCAATAGCTTCCTTTTACAGTTTTTTCCAATAAATATTGTATAAAATTTTTAATATTGATTAAGATGTATCAAGTAATCCATATGTTGTAATATGTCTCAAATAGTCATGATTTTTCAGGCACTATTTCTAGGCCAACTCTGATATTCTATAGGGCACAATGAGTTTATTGGGTAATAAATAAATATCAACCCATTGTTCTAGAAACTGGCTTTTGAGTTTGACAAATATTTTATGGAATCCTCACAATAACTCAGAACTCAATATAATCATTTTTTTTATACATCAGGAAATTAAGGCTGTGAGAATGGTAGTTTTCCAAAACTGATGAAACCAATGTGATAGTTTTGGAATTATAGACTAAACCCCATTTTATTTCAAATACATCATAGGTCTCATCATGAGCTTTGTGGAGTGCTGAGCTGAGCACATACTCAGGGGCTTTTGCCTGTGCTAGCCAGCTGGTCTCCTGCATTTGATTCTACCTTACTTGCTCTCTGACTCTCATTGGACAGTAATCCTATTTTCACATTGATGTTCATTCAGAACTCCCTTTGATAATTTATTTAAAATAAATGAAATTATAGGTATCAATAGTTTCAACATTTCTGCTTTTGCTCACTAGGTACCAAGAGTTCCCTCAGCCTAGCAGTAACTATCAGACATATCTCAAACCAAGCCAAATGTTCTCAAGATGGAAAATTTTCCTTCAGTTAAAAACTACTATTTTAAACTCACTCATTTCACATCTAATACAAAAGCCAATGATTCTGGTAGCAGTTTTAGAATATTTTAAATGTTTTTAAAGAATTGGAACCAGGACATCATGCCACAAAACAAAGTCTATTTTTTTTTAACTGAAACTTATTTAGGTTCCACACTTTTCACAGCCTTTAAAATATTAAATACCTAGCAGGGAAACATCTTTCTCAGCCTTGATACTTGGGTGAGGCCCTACTTCACCTGAATATGCCAGACTGAATTGATTCCCCTTGAGATTCCTTGTCTTTTCTGGGGAGTGAATGGGGGTCAGGGATGTGAGGGGGACGGACTGGGAGAAGGGGCAGGAGAGGGGGCAGCACGGAGTATGAGAAAAAAATTTGAATTAAAATTTTAAAAAAGATTTAAAAAATTTAAAAAAGAAGATAAACATGGGGGAAAAGGTTATACAAATGCTGGGAAATCATCTCAAGAATTAAGACACTAACTTTTCATCTATGGTATGTGATGCATAGAGGTGGTAATACGTAGGCTTGTTTAGAGAGTCCAAGAAGATTATCAATAGAGAGAATGTGACACGAGATGATTGACTGCAGTTCTACTTGCCTACAGATTACAAGCTAAACCATTTGGGCCAACAAGATGGCTCAGGCTGAGAGAGTACTTGCTGCCCGAGAACATGAGTCAGATTCCTGGAGCACACTCCAGCAGATTATCCTCTGGCATTCAAACTGGCACCAAGGCACATGCACACACACACACACACACACACACACACACACACACACACACACACAAACGCACATGCACACGCATACCCACACACGCACGCGCGCGCATACACACACACACAGAATCAATAAAAAATAAAGTTAAAAGAATAAAAAAGTTAAGTTTTAAGATCAGGTAATTATGGATACTTGATCTACATTCTAATCTTTGAAAGGATAAGATAGTGACACAGAATATGTTAACTTTTCATTCCCATAGCAAAATGTCTCCAGCCCTTTAGCTTATATTAATAGTGCTCATCTTTGCTCTTGTTAGTTTATCCATGTCTAAGTATGGATAGTGTGCCCGTGTGTTTACTTGAGTGTCTTTTTCTAACTCACAGGATCATTACCATATGCTGAAAATAGCTGTCACCTGGCAATATAAATATCACACCTAGGTGTCCTGACTTTATTTTGCCATGGAAGTGATTATTGATTTTGGGAAGGGTCGGGCTTCAATTTAACACACCTGTTTAAACTGGGTTGGGGATTGAGGAGTTGACACAGTAGGAGCTGGATGATTCCCCTTCAACGCCTATCAGGGTTTCTGTCAGCTTGTGATTATGTCCTCTTGTCCTTTCCTGATGGAGTTCTAAGCTCCCTTGTGGTGAACTTTAGAATCATTGAATTGCTGACAATAAGAAACTCTTGACGTATCAATAGTTAATATTAATCAATTGTGCTATGATAATAGAAACAAGGAATGAGAATGAAATAGTTCTGGAGACTGAATTGTTATGATTTTATGATTGGATAGTAGACTCATGACAATTGGATAAAGTACTGTTTTTGGAGTTTGTCTAGATAACACTGATAGTGTCACCGCTGGGCCTCTGTTTCAGCCTTTTCTCTTTTTCATCTGTCATTATCATGTCTTAATTTGCATATTGACATGCTTCCTTTATCTTATCCCATCCAGCTTTCCCTCCCTCCAGTCTATGATTTTCTGAAGCTTCTATTTGTCTTTCATTATAATTTAATTCAAATTTCTCATGATGAGATAGAATCTTATACAATGCCAAATCTCTCCCTATAATGTCCCAGCAGCAGCAATACCTTTGCTTGCACACTCACCTTTTTAACAATACTGAGTCTATTGGATTTCTTTTCCAACATAATATCCTTACTAATTATTTGGGAATTTCACATATTTCCACTTGGATAATACTCACTTTTCAGCCATTCTATGTTCTCCCACTCCCTTGTGAATTTCCCTCCACCCCCAAAAAGAAGAATACAAGGAAATAAGTCCAATTTGTATTGCCCATATATTCACTGGAGCATGGTCAAACTCCCAGTGGCCATCCACTTAAAGCAAAGTGAGTTTGTTCTTACACACACCCCTGCCAGAAACCATCAGTTGTGAAGAACTACATTTCAACATTCTTACCACAATTTTTAGGTGTTCCCTTTGATGGCTTTCTGTCTAGGCTGTTACTTTTGGGGATGGTATGAGGGTACAGGTTGTCACAAAACCTATGTCCCTTTCTCAGCTGTGAGTCTGCAGTCATTGATACCACTGCAAACGTAGCTTCCTTGCCTTTTACAGTTAATGGGAGCATAGAGCATGGACTTCTGCATGGTTTCTGCTGATGCCTTGGACCATAATCATCCACATGGTCTCAGGCATCAGTATGTACCATGAACCTCAGCATGTCTATAGCCATATCACCCTGAATGTGTCCAATCTCATCTATTAAATTTTTAAAAGATAAATCTTCTCATGATGTTTTATATCATGTTTATGAGCAACTTATTATTTATTTAACAAATGTCCATGGACTTTCTACTCTGTGTCCCCCCCCCAAAAAAAAAAGTTCTGAGAGCTGGGCTGTATAGTAAACAGCACTGACGAAAGACTTTGACCTCCTGGAGCTTGCATTTAAATATAGAGAAGATGATGTGACACATGCAAAATGTATAGGGTAGAAGATGGTGCTATTTGTTAAGGAAGACCATGTAGATATGTGAAAGGTTCCACTTTGAAAAGAGAGATTGAGAAGATCTTACATATCATTTGAATAACAATCAAAAGAACGGCCCCTTGGGTGGATTCAAGTAAAAGAAACAGCTGCAACACATGTTCAATGTTTGGAACACCCCTGCATCATTTGAGGACTGGCAAGTGAGGTCTATATGATGAAGAAGATAGAGGAAGGCAAAGTTAGGGAATGTGAGCTGGGTGATAAGAAAGAAAATTAGAAACTTACTAGGAGTAATTATAAGTTTGCTGTAATAGTATGTTTCTAGTCTGACCTTTCCGGCCTAGCCCTGAGGATCTGACCAGCTGTCCCACAGAAACACACAGACACTGGTATTAATTTTATGCTGATTTACGTAGGGTCTGTACATTTAACTTGCTAACTATTTACTCTTAAACTAACCCATGATTCTTATCTTGTTCAGCCATGTGGCTTGGTATCTTTTCTCAGTGCAGCATAGTTTTTCTTCACATCTTCTGGCTTCTCTGCTGGTCTCTCTGGCATCTCTGCTCTGCTCTTTCTGTTCCCAGAGTTTTCTTAGCCTGGTAGCCAAACCCACACTTCCTGTCTGCCTTCAGGCAATCTGCATTTTTATTAAACCAGTAGGTGGGACAATTATTTACAATGTAACTACAATTTGCTTTTTTTAGATATAGATATCTGTGAAAACATCAATATATATGTATGAAAAAATCTATCATATCTCACAGAATCATGCTGGTTTAGACTAAGAAGACTTTTTGGACTAAAATGTAAGCAAGAAGGCAGTTTCAGTTGTCAGTTATTGATCTAGAGTAGTGTTGTAAACATGTTAAGGAACATCTAGATTGTAAAAGTGTCTGGAGGTGAAGATGATTGCATTTATGGGATAGGGAAGGAAAAATGAGAATCTGACTCTATGATTTGAACATTACAAAATGTGAAAGGATGAAGATGTATTAAGTGAGTTATAACCGTGTTTACGAAAGATTATTAGAGTTTGGTTATAGAGGTGGTATAATAATATAATTGAATATTTAAATTTGAGGAGAGCTTACAAACACAGAGATCTATTTTTTAAAAAAAATGAATATATAAATTATTTTAAAGACCATGCAACTAGATATGATCACCAAAAATTGGGTTCAGAAAACAAGAGAACTTTGAGACTTAAGTATTCTAGCTAATGGAAAGAATATTAGAGAAAGAGCTGACATTGCCAAGGGAACAAAAGTTGATTAGGGAAAACCAAAAATCTGTATCTCATAATGACACAGACTGCAGGTCTTTATTTTCTTATGATCATGTTCAATTTTACTAATTGTTTCAAATAATTATTAATAGCATCTTCATAATTAAATTCTCATGAGTGAAGTAACAAACCTACTGATAGGTCAATTTAATGAAAATTTGCCATTACAGTTAGAAACATTCAAGTTTTTAATTGCTTTTGTGCAAATAGTTGTAGTAGATGGCATGAAGGCAATATCCTAAGTAGAGGTATGGATGAGAACTCTATTGGTGTCAGTATCTACAAACATCTCAACCAAATATTCAGCTAAAAGGGGAAATGAGAATGCAAGAAGTGACTGAATAGGGAATTCCTGTTAATCAAGAGTCCTAAGTGTTGCTTCTACATTTATTTGGTTGGGTGATATAGGTCTCTCCATTTTTGTTGAGCTTGATCAGGGCATAATGTTCATCTTCTTATCACTGTAATATTTCTGAGAAAAATCAAATTTAAAAGAGGGCAATGTATTGGATCATATTTTCAGAGGTTTTAGTTTAGTGTAGATTGGCCCCCACTGCTTTGGAGCCTATAGTATCATAGTATATCATGGCAGAAATTTGTGGTGGAGAAAATATATTCATGTCATAATGGATGGGAAGCAACTAGAGAAAGGGGAAAGCTGATTGATCTCCTTTCAGGCAGCCTTTCTAGTGACCTAACTTCCTTCAGTAGGCATCATCTCTTTAAGATTGCAACATTCCCCAATAGCATCACAATCTGATGCTGATCTCTTTGAGACCTTGGGGCTAGGGAACTCATTTAAATTAAGGAAGATGGGAGGGATGCTTTCTAGGCCAAACCACTATTGGTATGTGATAACTGCTGGTAAGGAATAATCATTCTTATTTTGAGAGTATTCCGACTGGTTGGTTTCCCATGCTATAGGGGATTGCCCCATAATCATGTACATTTCAGTAGCAGTGTTACCAAGAAGAAGAAGAAAAAAAATTCAAGAAGTTATAAGGCAGATATTGGGGAGTTATGAGAAAAATTAGTGGAGGAAAGAGTAATAGATATGATATTTCACTATATATGTATGAAGTGCTAAAAATAAGAAAAATTGTAATGAATCCAAAAGACCTAGATTATAACATAGGGATGAGACTTAATTATTCTATTTATTTCAAATTCTACTACTTGGTGTCTTCACTGAGCTTCATGACTGCAGATAAAACTCATGCTATAAACTTCTAAGTCAAAAGATTTTTCTCTTGAACTGAAGGCCTGAAAATGAAGCATCATCATTCAAATAACTATAAGAGTACACATTTACCACTTCCTAAACTCAGTCTTGCTCATCAAGTTTACTTTATCTCAGTGTTCTCTCTTTAGTATATGGCACAGCACTTACCTATGGTTGCCGAATTAGAGACTTAAGAGAAAACTCTTAATATTTTTTTTCTTCCCAATTCTCTGCATTCCACTTATTCCAAACATGTTATCAACACAGCTGTCTATAGCCTGCATCATTTGTGTTAGGATGTAGTCATCATTCTGTGTCTTCTCTGAAGGCTCTAGTCCTAGGCTCATTGTTACCTATTTTCTGGTTCTTTTATCAATGGAAGACAGTGCTGAGACACTGCTGGAGCTGGAGACAGAAACAGGGTGTTTTAACCTCTCGGTCATTTCACTTTTTATCTGCTTCTGCACTCTTCCCCTGGCTTATAATTGCACAGAACAACCCTCCTTCCCTCCAGTTTAAGAAGGATGTTTCCTCATCACTCTTTAACAAACCAGATTCCCAGAGACATGCACACTCATCTGATTTTGCCCTCTTTGTGATCATCTTCTAAGACAGCCTTATTTCTGCTCTGAGCTATGCTTTCTCACCAGTCTTTTAAATCTTCAATCTTACCTTCCTCTGACCCACTCACACAATTGTCAGAGTCATCTTTTAAAACCTCAAATTATGCTATTTTGTAGTTTTCAGTCTATGTAAAAGTCAGACATCTCTACCAGGGTTTCCTCAATTCATTGTGTACTTTTGCCTTTGTTTCTCTAATCAGACTCAGCCTAAACTATCCCCCCCTCATTTCCTTCAGACCTTCCGCTCTCCCTGAGACTACTGCTCAGTATCACATAAAAATATTCCACTCTCTCTTTCCTTGTTATTTTTCTATTTTTATTTTCTGTTTTTTATTTGATGTAATAAAATTTCTAGTAATGATTTATTTACATGGTTACTATTTTTCCCATCACACCATGTACTCCATGTAGGTCAGAGAACAAGACTGTAATGTCTGTCATCATTTTACAGTGCCAGTTTGACTTACAGGTTATATTCCCAGAGGATAGCAGACTAGTGTTTGGAAATAATGAATGAGTACACAATAATTACTCACAGTGCTAGGTTATAATGACATTTTTCAGAGGTATAACTAACAATCAAATTGGCTGTTCACATCTGGAATTATATCTGGACTCAGCATGTGGACTAATTCCTACAACTAGGAAAGACTCAGTTTAAGGAGCCAGAATTTTAACAATTTGCGATCCATCCCCAGCTTCCTACTGGCCTCCATTAATCATATTATTTCTTCTTCTCAACTCTTTTCCATATGTTACTTTCCAAAGGAAAGCTCAAAGTTTCTAGCATGGCATGTAAGGCATTTTTTTACATCCATACTCTGGAAGTGGGTAAGCAATTTCTGCTCCAGAGGCTGTTCTCAACACTGAGCTGACTCAGAAATACTATGGTCATACATGCAAGCAATCTTTTGCATCCTATCACCCATGTGATTTGTAAACACAGTTTTCTTCACTGATATGATAACACATGACAAACTCCAGTCATGTGTTTCTGATCTGACAGAAGTCCCTCTTCTTCTAATGAACATCCCCCAACCTCCACTCATCAGTCCTCCTGCACTGCCCTTCCCCCAGGGTTTCTCTACTAGGTGAATTGTTTTATTAGAATAAGTGCAGGTAGACCGCACTTCTTTCTAAAGGCTTACCATGTACTAGACTATGAACCAGAAGCACATCTTGGTCCCATTTGTATTCCAGAGCACATAAAAGGTCTGAAAGGCACTTTGTGAGCTTGAGCTGAATAAATGATTGAATTGTAATTTGTCATTTGCACACTTTTAATATCTCAATAAGTGAATTTGCCACAATAAACTCTATTTTTTTTTCTTTTCTGTGTTTAGTTGCCAACTGCATTTCTTAGTGGGTTGCTCCCCATTCTTTCAACCCTTCCTTTTGTAGCTTTGGACTCAGCCAAGGCCCATCTGCTCCCCCTGCCACCTGGCCTATTGATTCTGCCTCCTGTTCCTTTCTTCTTCAGTGGCAAATCGATCCCTAGAGCCTATTTTCTGCAGGAACAGAGGATCTCTTTGGACACTGATACTTCTTGGAGTTGGGCAGGGACAGGGTGATCCTACCACTCTCACCCAAGCTCCCACAGAAGTAAGAGCAGCTCCAGGCCTAGTAGCTAATCCATTCCACCTCAGTTCTGAGGGGATAGTGGGAGGAGATATTCCACAAATAAAGGAAATAATCACAGACTAATTTGCATGCACTATTGATTCTGGCTCCAGGAAATGTTAATAACAGAGAGAGTGGGGCCTCCATGCTTCTTTATGCAGAAATGCAACTCTATGCCTTTCGAATTTTAGTCGTGCTACTGGAGAATGAATGACACTTGGTTAGTAGAATATGTAAGTCAGAACTCTCCTTTGAGGAGAAATGATGGTGCACTCTTAACCTTTCCTGTCAGTTTCTTCAAAACCAATTGTCTTATAAAGGCAGGCACAAAGCAGTGCTGTGTATCAGTATTGTACTCTTTCTATGACCAGAACCAACAACTACCTGGTTTATCTTGTCACAACACTCTTTCTTGGTCAAAAAGACCAGGAGAAAGCCCTGCAACCCTATGAGTCTGCCTGTTTGTTGAAATCAGTTCAAGATCATCCAGGTCTGCAAAACTCGGCTGAAGCAGCTTGTTGCATAATTTACCAGAGAAGAGAGGGCCATCTGGAGAGCCAATCTGGAGAACTCGAGCAAAGGCAGAGTCTTTCCCCCGCCTCTTAAGTTATCCTGATTGACTCCCTGCCTATATTAGGCCTCCACAATCCTTGGTGTAAATACTGAAACATGATGGCCCAGGTCAAAGGCCTTGGCCTTTTGGCATAGAACCCTGACAAAGTACTACCTGACCTACAAATGCTAGTAGCCCCACCTACTATAGCTGTTTAAGGTTCTCAGTCAACTCCCACATGTCTTATCCCATGACATTGTGGGGGCCTGTGTCATTCCAAAGGACAGCTGGTTTACACATATGCAGAGGAGGCAGCTACCCACAAAGGAATGTGGGAAAGCTCTGACAAATGAAAAAATAAATAAATAAAAAATAAAAAGAAGAAATAAGCCTTAACCTTTAGTCAAGAAATAAGTCACTGCTTCCTCAGAGATTAAATCCTTTGTGTTACAGCAATCTAGTTCTTTTGAATGGAGCACCTGTAAATGATTCTGTAGGAATCTTATCAGAACATAGCATTTTCTCAAATATTCATGTGATCTTTTAAAGGCAACAAGGATTTCTTACAGAATTGCCCCTCAATCCATCGAGCCTGGGGAGGAAGCTGAGAGATGAGGGAGGAAGGAGATCTCTTTCAGCCAGTCCCCGCCTGCCTCTTCCACAGTTCCACCCTGTTCCCTGCACCTGGCCTCCCTGGGGCTCCAGGTGCTGCCTCTGTACTGGCTCCAGTTGATTTGTGTGATTTCCTGAAATGTTCAACAGCTTTCTGGACTGGGAAGGAAACAGTACAGACATCAGTTTACATCTGCCACAGGTATGGGATGAGAGGATGTGATAGGAATTTTCCAGCCCTAGCCTAGTTACTGTTCTTAATTTGCCTGTTCTGATGGGACCATATTTAAAGGCAGACAGTGTCTATTGTTGGATTAAGTCCATTAAAAATCAAATACTTTAGTGCCTAACATTTAGAATAACATTCCCGGATTAATTTTTTTACAAATAAAATAGAAATAATTCTTATTAGATTAGATCTTTAAAAATCTGATGTAAATTTAAATCCTGAAATATAACTCTACAGCCAATTAAAAATGATCTGTTTTTCTTTTCTTCCTAATGTGAGTTAAATGGTTTCCTCAAACCAGCCTTCCTGTTTTAGTGGTGTGAATTCCTCACCTTGTGCCTCCGGCACACTATAGTACCCCCTCCAAGGGCTCTGGCTCTGGAATGGTAAGACAGACCTCCAGGTTCCCTTCTTGCCAAACCGTGACCTTGGGTGTGCAGCTCACCATGGGTGCCTACAGTGCCCCATAGACACTTGTCTTCTTTATTGCTTCACTGTTGTATTTTGGAGCCGCATTTATTTTTTTAAGCAAGTAAGTATTGACTCAAAAAGAGCAAACTTTAAGGGTTCAGATTAAATCTCTTTCTAATAAAATTGGAGTTTAGACCATTCAAGGATCCCATTCAAACTGTCTTTACCTTTGGAGTTCTGTAAACCATAAGGAAATTGTCTTTTTTGCTATTTTCATTAGTTTGTTACCTTCTGTGGAGAGCATGCTGCTGCTCACAGGCTTCAAGGCTATTAGGTGTAGTTATCTGATAATGTTCTCTGAGACAGGTAATGTTTTGAGTACAAGAAAAAGCATAAATAATCATCTGAGAGTCAGGGGTCCACAATCTCCTTTCTCTATTGTACTGTGACAGGGGCAGTCTGAAAAAGTTCATGAGCCCCTTCACAAGAAATGTTCTTAAGTAAATGCATGGAACCACATAGGACTTAAAGAAATCCAAGTATGTCGAAGTATAGTTTCTTTCCTCTAGGACAAAACATATTTTTCCTTTGGAATTCAAAAATATCAAGAAAAGTAAAATTTGCTATATTCTTATTAAAATACATGTTCCTTTAGGTTAAGATGTAAAATTTAAGAAATACTTGTATAGGTTTTTTTTTTTTTTTTTTTTTTTTACATTTTATTCACATATGGCAGTTGTATATATAATGATGAGTTTCATTGTGAAATATCATTATATGCAAGAAGAATTTTTTTAAAGTCTATAGCTCTAATTTTAAAAGTATCTTTCAAATATTCACTCATCTCTAAAGGGTAGTCAGATTTCAGGTTTTCTTTTTTAAAAAAAAATTCTTAAAACACAGTTTGTAAAATGAAAAAGGAACATAAGTTTTAGAATCTTCTACTTCACATGTGGTCTTGGAAATTTTAACTGGACAGAGCATAGGCAACCAGGAGACCAGGAAAAGCAGCCATTTCCTCTGGGTCAAGTGTTAGAAACACTTTGGTATTTTGGTTCTATTTTAGACTTCCTGCTTAGGAACCTCTAGAAATGGGGTTAGAGAAGGAACACATTCCAGGACTTCTGATTCTTAGCAACCACTGGTAACTGACCTCCACCTTCTCTATGCAGAAGGAGGCTTTTAAAGGTCTCTTTGAAAGAATGCTTGACTTTGCAGATTCAGCTCAAATGTCCTAACCCAGAATCCCCCAAACTGGCATCACCATCTTCAGCTGTGATGAGATAGGATAGTTAAAAGATAAGATTTCACGTTTGAAAATTAAAACAAACAACAAACAAACAAAAAACCAAAATAAAACAAAGCATAAAAAAAAATAAAACAACTCTTAATTTCTACTTAGTTGTGCCCTCATGAGCTAGCGTTCTATCTCCCTGGCCCATGTGCAGGGAATGGGGCAGGGACTCCAGTTTGGCTGGACCCAGGGAGAGCTCTTCTGACAGGAGATGGGTGGGGGGAGGGATTCGTGGAGTGACTCTCTGGATCTGGATCGTGGATCGTGGGCTTTTTCATCCTCGTGAAGTCAACGTGCTGCGCTTTATTCATTAGCACCTACAAGGGACTAATTGCCATCAGGCATGTAGGTGGAATTCCTGGCAGGGAGCAAGATATGGAATAGGTTTGATGACAACCAATGATCTGCCAAAGCCCTGTCAGAAGGAGAACAGAGCCTCGCTGTCACTCATCCACCTCTTTAAATTCAAATGAAGATGCTTCAGGGTGGGGAGGGGGAGGGGGCTGGCACGCATCCAACTTTGCATTGATGATACTGTACATTTTTTTTTTTTTTTTTTTTTTTTTTTTGCTGTATATGTGAAAGTCCCTGCTCTTGGCAGTGCTGTTTCCAAAATGAGGGGAAAAGAGAAAAAAGAAAATCTGAGCCTTGTATCAGGCTAGAATTTGCTTCTTTATGTAATGTCAGTGGTAAGAGGTGACTCAGTCATCTATGATGGACATCGAGGGGTCTCACTTTCCGTAACTGTCAGCACAGTCGTATATGAATTATGTACACATTTCTGTGAAACTCCTCCTCAGTTTCTCAAGCAAGCTATGATCCACAAAAGACAAAAGCTGCCAGGGCTGTCATGAGATAATCAGAGGTCAGTCAGGCAAACCGGAACAAGATCCCCTGGCAGGAAGCATTTCAAGTTTTGCTTGTACTTGTGTTTTTTATGTAGTTACACACACAAGGCATGAGCTGCCCGGAATATGTTCACATCCCTGGGGACAGTGAGTAGGACTCAGTGTCATATATTTAAGTCACATCTACTCCCTGATGCACACTCTGGGCTCACTCAAGTAACAGTGATGCCCCAGTCCAGCATTTTCCATGGGCTGTAGGGAGGGCTGCCACCTTTCCTTGCCATCTGCATGGCCGTTCACCTTCTCCCTGCTATTTTCTGTGGCAGGCAAGGAGGAGTAGCAGATTCCAGCCTCTGCAGTGTCAGATCAGTTGTTGCTCCAGAAGACTAAGGCATGACTCATGGCCTCATGCTGGTTTTAGTGGAGGAAGCTACAGAATTCCTAGTCTCAAATACATTCAATTCAGCAAAGGACAGAAAGTGAGCCATCTTGTGTAGTTCTGTGGCTGAAGAGTTCAGAAAGATGCCCCCGTAATAGTCCTTGAGGTCAGTAAGTTCGTAAATGTTTAAAATCGTGACTGCCTATGCAACATAATTTCTTTTCCAATAAATGTTTTCAAGAATCTTTCCCTAACTGAAATCTTTGCTATTTATTTCACAAGTATTTTGTTTTTCTATGCTTGGAATAAGTACATTTTCTTAAGATGACTACAAATGTTATGCCAGTGACATTTGTAGGTGGAATCAAAACAGCGTTAATTAGTTTTATTGAAGAGTTTCCTGACTTTAGCCTGTCTGTTAATAACAAACACACAGTATATTTCCCTAAGCTGTTGTGAGTACCAAGTCCCTCATAGCTCAGCATGTAACCTTAAGGTACCTTTACTTTGTCCCATAGGCTCCCATCAATTGCACAGATTCTGGGGATGCTTTACTGGGAGGATTAGTGGTCAATTAGGATGCTTATCTATTTCTTGGTTTTTTTACCTAGTAATAAATTAATGGTAAATGGCTATATTAAGTTGATAAAGCTTACCTACATTTCCAAGAAGGAGAATTTTATGACCAAATGTTAGTGCACCCAGTTATGAAATGACACTGGTTAGTGTAGATGAATGAAGAATTCTGGCTGTGAAAGTTGGAGAGGGTAAAGATTTGTCTCCTGTTTCTTCTGTACCCCACCCCCCAAACAGCACAGCTCCATATTGCTCTGTGTCTATAGACACATTCACACATTGTGCAACAGAAAGGAGATGGAGTCAGAAAGAAGAAAAAGGGGAGGGGAGGAAAGAAACAATGTCGTTAGTTGTAAAATACAAGGAACTGGCTGTGGTCAGGGTACCTCTGCCAGACTGCAGACTTAACACCTTAAGAATTAGCCATCAAAATATCCCTCTTTGAAATCTGCCTGCTAACTTCACTGACCTAGTTAGAGAGGAATGGTTCTGATGGTGTTTAAATTACTTACTGGTGAGCTGGTGGTTGAGCTAAGCCTCCAAACCTAAGGGTAGAGCCAGCTAAGCAAAAAGGGATTCTGGAAGCTCTGGTCAGATAACGGATACAGTGAAGGAGAGGAAGAATAGGGGACGTTTTGGTTTGGACCCAATGTTAGTGTGTGCAGGATGTTAAAATGAGTCAAGTCTCTCCAGTGTAGAAAATCTGTGGGGCAATCACTTGTACGGAATGTTCCTGTGTAGTTTATGAGATAATACTTAGATGTGTATCTCCAAGTATCCATGAGGAGTAGAATAAAACATTTTGTGCAGGACTTGAAATAAAGGTGGAAACTGTCTTACAGAAGAGGAAGTTCTTTCATGGGTCTGGCTTTCTTTTAAAAAATTAGCATTGGGTATTTATTCTAAACTTTTTTGTTTATAACAGTACTTTCAATTTTTTAACCATGTAAATTATTAGCATTTTCTTGAGGAATTATTTTAAGGGAGCATACATAGTAATGGATTTCGTTTAGGCATTTTTACACATTTATGCCTTTAAACTTTATTGTAGTGCCTCTTCTTTTCCCACTGTCCATTTGAAGATTTGAAACTTTGGGAAAATGAATAATGGTCACCCTTTGCTTCATAAGTGTCCTGCTTAATTAGAAGATTTCCACAAGCCTTGGCTGCCTTGCCAGCCATTATCTGAATTTATGTAATTCTGGGTCATATACAAGGCAGGGGCTCCAATAAATTTGTATGTTTAAATCATGTGTCTCCAGATAAGGCTAGAAAGGCAAGCAAGGTTTACTTTAGGAAACTTCCAAACTAATGCTACAATAGTTATAGGATTAATAAGATTATAATAAGATTAGACAGATTTTTAATATATCAAACCAATATTTTCTAGTACTGTATATTTAGAGATACAAGCTATACAATTTGATTGGTTACATTGAAATTATACAGATAATTTGATCAAATGTTCCCAGAGCTGCTTTTTTTTTCCTAAACCTTAGTTTCTCTCCCATCATGCTGCACACACACACACACACACACACACACACACACACACACACACACACACACACACACGCACACACACGCATTATAAATACACTCCTTGACTTTAACCCTTAAAGCCTTGTAAAGCCCAAGTATGGCAGGGCAGAAATGAGCAAATTGACTTTGAAATTTCAGAAATGCTTGGTAATTTGAAAAACAGTTTGCCTTGTGTAAATTAGAAGGAGATAAATAAAATGCAGGGTTCAGATAGCCAATCATGATGCCCAAATAGTCAATAAAAGAGAAAATCTTCTGACCTCTCTCCTGTTTGATAGTTCTGGCTCTTCCCTCACTTTGGACCAGCAAAGCTTCTCTCATCCAGGCTGGCCTCATCTCTAGGTCACTGGGAAGGCCCTCTGCCCCCTCTCCCACCTTCAGTGATGCCTGAAATACTTTAAGTAGGAGATCAATCAATCAATTTTGCCTCCACAATATGAGTAACAGCTAGACCTAAATTCATACACGATGAAAACTAAGGCTGCAAGTATCACTGGGACAGTGAAAGGGAGGGGGTGGCATGCATGGATGTCCTCCAGGCCTGAAGGCATGTCAGTTTCACCAAGTTTCAAGACAGAAAGAGAAGTTACAAATTCCAAAGCCAAATGGCTATCATTGATGCCAGTTTATGCAAAGTTTGTGTTCATGGAAGTACATTAATGATCTCCTGGTTCAAAGGAAGCTTCCAGGCTGGCAGCTTGGGCTGTTGTAAAGGTAAAGTCAAATGTGAGTTTCACAAATATGCACCTGCTCTTGAGACAGAGTTCATATATCCCAGATTTGCCACTGGCACCCTATGTAGATGAGCATTACCCTGAGCGCCTTGGTGAGTCCTGGGATTACAGGGATGCCAGTGTCTTGGGTATTGGTGATCCACCCAAGGGTTTCATGCCTAATCAAATGGTACTCTACCAAGTGAGCTTCATCCCTGGTCCAAATATTGTAAGAATTCTAAGAAAAAAATTACAGTATGACTTCTTATAATCCCACTACCCCTCTCAAATCAGTTGCAAATGCCTAGAAATATCTTTCCATGTGTAAATATATAGAATGTAAAGCAAGGATAAACTTTAAAAAGAATGGTATAAAATCTTCGTGACTACATGCTAGATGCAAAACATATATGGAATGCACTGGAGGGGAAGGTCTACCTTTCATTGTTTCTTTGGGGACACTGAAAAACAGATGCAATTCTAAATTTATCAAGGACTTTTACTAAAACATCTCTGCACATGGTTCAACTGGAATTTATTTGAGGCAAACATTCTATGTGACATAGTTCTTACTCCTTCTCTTTCTTGTTGGGAAATGCTGGTAAGAATATGTTTTGAGGTGTTTATAGGTGAGGACTGCAGGGACAGTAGACAACACGGAAAAGAATGATTTGCATCTGAAATATCTGACAAAGTCCAAGGCTTGTTCCTCAGCTGGTGACTCTGTTGGGATGTGGTGTATCATTATGGAAGGAAGGCCCAGTTGAAGGAGTAGATTATTGAGGGGAGATAAGCAACTGAGGAGTATCTTGAGGTCCTGCTCCCTTGCTCTCCCTTTATATTTTCAAACTGCTGCAAAGAGAGCATGGACTCTGGCTACCCAATCCCACCATGATGCACTGTGCTGCTGCCGCAAGCCAAGTGCCAACAGGTCAACTGAACAGAGACTAAAATCTCTGAAATGTGAGCCAAATGCATCTACCTAGAAATTGATTTTCTCAGATATTTTGCCACAGTGGTTGAAAACTGAATATCATATCTAAGACTGATTTCCTTACTGCCTTTTTCAATAAGTTAGACTATTACAACTGTTCTACACAGATCAAATTTATTTTACTGACTCATAAAAACATTATTTTGTGTTAGTGAAGTGTTTATTGCTACTTAGAACTCAACTACTTAGTGTCTCCTGAGGGGTACACTCAGGTGATACCTAGACAGCAGTGATCTTCTCACTTGACTTTCCAAAATACATGATTCTAATAGCATGGGATGATGAATCTGGGTTTCAAACTTTAGAAATTTGATTTAGAACAGTAATAGAGATAAGTTTAGTGAAGAGTTGAGGAATATAGACATTGCTCTCAGTATTGTTGACCATTTAGATTCATTTCAGACTTGTGACCATGGAGCTTCAACAACATTCCACGATGATCCACAGGTGAGTGAGATATGAAAAAATGCTTTCCTGTAGTTATGGTAAGGCATTCATTTTGTTTTTTTTTTAAAGCAATGTTTTGTTTGACTTTCAGGCATAAAAGATATCCCCTTCTACTTTACAGCAGTGGTATGTGATTATCACCAAATACATAAATCCCAGGCGTTTCCCAGACTGGCTTCCTACAGAGAAGAGCCCTATCTAGGAATATACTAACTCTTTCAGGGACTCAAAGAAGCTGAAGGAAGTACTGGACTTGAGTTTGCTAATGCTGTTTCTTTTCTCCACATTGCCATTTTTTTCATAAATACTAGGAAGGATCATTACAACATTTTAATAATGAACAGTCATATTTAGTTTTATTGAAAAGGAATGAGAAATGTTGATAGTATCTCTGAAATAAAGTGGATAGTGTCCAGCTTCATTCCACAAACATAGGGGAGGCATGAAGATAATATATGGTTTCTAACAGAATTACACTCAGAGACTAGTCCATGTTTCTCTGTTGTGTTGATTGTAAAGTAAGATTACAGACACTCAATTCTGAGTGCTTGCACACAGAAGTTCATAGATATGGATTTATAACATTTAAAAAACACTATAGGGGCTGGAGAGATGGCTCAGCGGTTAAGAGCACCGTCTGCTCTTCCAGAGGACCCGGGTTTGATTCCCAGCACCCACATGGCAGCTCACAACTGTCTGTAGTTCCAGTTCCAGGCAAAACACCAAGGCAAATAATTAAATAAATAAATAAAAAGTAAAAAAAAAATAAAAAATAAAAAACACTATAATTATATAATTGTTTTAAAAATTACTGCTGAGAAAATCTATTTGAATTGCAAAAAGATACTTGAATTATGAATAAAAACACAAAAGTTAATTCTAATTTTCAAAGTTTGAATGCATATGTATGTATATTATGTAATAAGAGAATTCAAATAAAAACTATATTTTAGATCTGAGTATTATGAATTAGAGAACAACAATTTTAGACTCTTTAATACCTGCAAAACTGCTGGTTTTTGCAGAGGAAACAGTTCAGTTACTTCCTTGGTATTCTTGTTGTGCCAGTAGCCTCCTGAGATTTTCTTTCTTTTAACAAGCACTTTGATAGTATTATGCATTCTAGACATTATTCCAAGATCATCACAAGTGTTAATTTATCCTATCCTTATAAGAACCCCAGAACTATATAATTCTAGTAACAGGCTTCTCAATTGAAGCATGGACAAATATCTTGCCCTAAGTTTTTCAATCATTACTTTGACTGTAAATCACATAGGGATTAATTCATGTTATCTCATTAATTTATATTTATATGATACATATGGTTAAGCTACTATTGCATAAAATACCTATTATTATACCCTCATTGGGTTACAGGAGGCTTCAGGATTCAGACACTTGTTTCACACATAACATCTTTCCACAAAGAGTGATGGAGGCTATGACATGCTTATTTTTCATACTAAAGATTCTGCTTCTCATTTTTTTCTGTTGAGGAAGACTGTGGCACATAGAAAGTATTTGTTTTATTACTTGCCCTTGAATTGATATCAGTCATCTAAAATCCTCAACAAAATATCCAGTGGTATGAAAATTCTAAACAGAGGTAGTCCTAATCTCAACCCATTTATATCAGAAACATCTCTTGATCCCAACATAAAGTCATACCCACCTTTCTCTAGCAACCAGCTCTTATGAAAGTGGCATGAGATGGATACCGTTTGTCTAGGTATAGAATTTTTAGTACTATACTTAAGTCAGTGCAAAACAAACTTAAGTGTCATCTTATTTTCAACTTAGAAATGCCCCTCAAGTGATGCTTTTAACTTAGATTGCATATTAGTTAACAAATTATGTGTCATTTTCAATCAATCAATGATATACATTTTAAATTAAAATTACTAATGCTACAAATCTCTTCAGTTTCCACAGGCATTTATCACAGGGTCATTAGAAAGTACACACTGAATTTAAATCTTTCTTAAAGTATGTGTTCATATGTGTATGGACATTATCTTTTCTCATTTATATGATATTATTAATTATTTTTTAGAAGGCCATTGTAGGAGGATCAGATAACAAAAAAATAAATTTGATTTGGAATATTTTAATTTTGAAATGTTTATAAAAACTCCATGGGAACAACTCTAATGCATTTTAAAATGTTAGTCTGGTGCTTACAAAAAAAATTAAATTGGAGATACACTGTAGTGTTTTGAATCAAGTTTTTGTATTACATTGAAAAATCCATAAGACAAAAGTAATATGTACCTAGATTGAGTGGGTTCTTAGGCTCTATCATTAAGAAATATTATTTTGCAAAATAAGGTTGATGGAATACCCTCCAAGTCCAAGAGCCTAACCCTGTACTTGGACTTTAGGAAGAGATCTGGTGGTAATCAAAGAATATGATGCAGAGGTTATAAGAAGATCTAGAAAGAGATGAGATTGGTAAATATAAAAATCAATGCACAGGAGAGGTCAAAACCAAGAGATAGGTACAAATGTCATTATAAAAAGTGATCTTAGAAAGCTTTACTTGCTGCTTTAATTTCTCATGAAAACAGAAGCCAGCATGACACATGAGGATGCTGAGATGGATTTGAAGGAGTGGGGGCATTGTAGCAGGAAACTAGAAGCTATCCAGGTAACTTCTGTTTACAGCAAAGTACTGGAGTCAGGCAGGGCATGGTCAACTAAAAAGAGTGCCAAAAAAAGCCCCCCAGAAGAGAGAGCCTGGAAGAGGAAGAAGCCAGGCCCTTGCTTCTGGACCTGTGGCATGGTGAGGAAGGACCGCTCGGTTGGGAACCCTCCTGTGCGCTGGGTCTCCACCTTTTCTCCCCCCAACACCCCCTTTTCTATAAGTAACTTTTAGATAATAAACCTCACATAATATAAATCTTGTGGTGAATTAATTACCATAACATCTTGTGCACAACGTGGGGCGCCATATGTTGTAGAAAGTTTCCCCGGCCTGTTTGGGTCCAGGGTTTTGTGACCTGGTCCGTGGAGGTTTGGAACCTGGTCCATGGTGGCTTTTGTCCCCACAAAAAATGAATCAGACACTTATATACTTTATACTGCTTGACCCATATCTTAAGCACATTACTAGCTAACTCTTTCATCTTAATTCAACCCATTTCTATTAATCTTCCCACCACGTGGCTCAGCCGGTGGCTCAGCCCATACCTCTACATGTTCCTCCTTCTTTGGTCGGATGGAGACTGACTAACTCTGCCCTTCTCCTACCTGCCTGTGTTCTGATCCTCCACCCACTTCTACGGTGCTCTACATTGGCCAAACCAGTCCTTTATTTACAGCATACATAGAGCATTTCCACCACAGGGCACTTCTGTGAATGTGCGCATGTGAGTTTGTCTACAATGATCACTATTACTCTTAAGTGGTTTGCATTCCTTTGATGTCAAGATGGTGAACTTAAGTTTTGTGGTTTTGGTTTTTGCTTTGTTTCATTTTGGCACGGAAATGAAAGAAATAGGCTGTTAAATTCCAAAAGGCATACATGGTGTGTCAGTGATGATCTGTAAATCAAACTGAAGCAGCACAATTTAAGCTCCTCTGCGTAAGGCTAACATCTGAGTTAGCTTCATCCTGCCACTCAAAGGACAGGGTTCCTCAGAATCCTTGGGCTTCTTAGGTGGAGGCAGCAGAATGGTGCACTTTTACTTAACTCTTTCAAGGGGAAACATGTATTCTCCCACAGCTTTATGGAATTCTTAAACTGAACTTGCCCAGTTAAATACCCAAATACAAGGTACAGAAATGCTAACTGAAACTACACTGTTACTAACAGACAAAACAAATTAGATGTCCAAACACAGATTTTAATAAGCCCATGGCAAGCATTTGTTTTCTTCCAACAATCTTCAAGTTATTGGGCAACATTAATGAGGTACCTCAAGAGGACTCACCCATGGAATACCAGCAAATAATCTGCAGTCCTCTTGTCTATGAAGCCTGTTGGTTGCAGAGAGAAATACTGATTTTTCCATGTAACTACAAAGAAGTGCAGTGAAGAAGAGATGGACCAAATTATACTCCCAAGGGAAGAGGAAACTGGACTCTCTGGAGGGTCATCATTACATCTTCTTCCCTTCAGGCTCCCAAGATCTCCTTTCCTAATTAGGGTCAAGACATAAATTTTTTGATTCATGAAACTGAAGACACTAGACCTCCACAGAGATGGGCATTTCCATAAAAGATTTATATATTTCGAGAATAGCAATGCCTTTGAAGAAAAGGGGATTGCAGCATTTGGGTACCTGCCTTAAGTATTTTATACAAATCTCTATATATTGTGTGAGGTTGCTATTATTATTGTAACTAGTAAGTTAAGCTCTCAAAGCATGACGGTTAAAGCCTGGTTCAAAAGTTCTCACTTCTACTATATCTAAGTTTTTCAAGATGGAACTGGATTTTCCCATTTAATTAGGCAGGGGTTGCACTGTAACTTTTGCCTTAAATACATAAAAATGAGTCACTATACATACAAATATATAAATAAGGCTTCACAAGTCATTACACTAATTCTAAATCAAATCACAATGAGATGTTAGTACATACAAAAATGACAGAGCAAAATAAAAAGACAAGAGAAAATACTGAGTAAATACAAATAAAAATTTAGACTCCCAATTTTGGAGTTATTGGAATACTTAGACGTTGCAGGTGGGAACTCAACAGTGGCTTGGCCCTGGTAGAGAAGCTTGGCAATCTATTCTGATGTAAAAACATAAGTGCACAGCAACAAATTTCATTTCTAAACATTTCTATAGAAAAATGGGAATATTTTAAGTACATGTACCTGTATATGAACAGTTTTTAAAAGCCAACAACCTTAAAACTGCCTAAATTGTGTAGTACATACATGTATTAGCATGATATTGCAAAGTAATTAGGGAACATACTACTTACAGATGAAACAAGGGTGAACCTTAAAATTATCATGTTAAATAAAAGAATGCAGACAAAAAGGTTTTGCATCGTTATTTATTTCTATGACTTAGAAAAGGCAAAACTGTGAGGCAAAAATCAGATCAGTAGTTACTGGTGTCTGGGGTGAGAGAAGAGAACTGACTTTGTCTATGGAATGCAAGAGTGATATAAGTACTTTATATCTTGATTTTAAGGAGTCTACATGAGAGTTTGTAAAGTCTAGTACTATGCTATAAAAAGATATATTTTGTTTTATGTAAAGTACACATTATTTTTAAATGCATTCCATGATACAACTTTAAAAATGATTCCTTTGTATATAAGTTTACATAACAATCTTTTAATGCACATGCACCCACACACACACACACACACACAAAGGGGGTATGTAGCACACGGCTGTTGGTTCTAGAAAAGTGCATTATTGGTAGAAAACTCAATGTTTATGTTTAAATCTCTTGAGCAATTCCTAGTTTGCCCTTTTTATAAATCCCACCCACAAGGTACCACAAGATTTTGTAATGTGATGAGGATACCAGAAAACAATAAGCTAGTAATTTGTTCCATCCCTTGTCACCCTGTTACAGATGCAGACAAAGCTTCTGAGTGTGAAAGGATTTGAGCCTATTACAGGATTAATGGAAATACAGATGGGGTCTCATGAAGAACTCGCAGCTTCATCTGCATCTCAGTGGAAACAATTGTCTTCGCGTCATGCGAACTGCTATAAAAGCTGAGTTACAACTAGTCTCACTGCCCTCCAGCATGGCTTGACAGCCTTTGGGATCTGAGAGCAGAGGACTGAGAACCAAGATTTATGCTGCAAATTAAGCTCCTGAAGGCCCCAACGGAATATCTGTGAGCCCTTTGGCCATATGTAACTGTACTGTTGTCACTAACAGAGCATTCTAAAAATGAGGTGGGATGAGTATAGGACAGTGAGCATTCAATAAAACAAAAAACTTGTAAAAATAAAAATAAAAATTTAAATGCTGTTTCGAAATTCTAAAACTTGCTTCATGTCCCAATGGTGTCTGAACATGCTTGAGGCCATTATTTAAATTATTTTTTTTCTATCAGTGGGGTGTGCTTCTTAAATTATCAAAGATGTTTAAACATAGTCAAGTTTTTCATCTGTGCAAAATGCAAGATTTTTTCTGAGAATTTCTGCTTACCATACATACCCACTATTCATTTATAAGTCAGCGGAGACATCTGAGGTCAAGAGGTATAAATAACATCAATGATGACACTGAGAAATCCTAAAATGGAGAGCAGGCCAGGATCAGAAATTCTTTTTGAAATTTGTTCTATCAAAACTACATGAAGTATTAAATATTACCAAAAGGTTTCTGCATTTTCAAAGAACTGTGATGTTTTTCTCTATGCTCACATGTTCTTTGACATGGCCAAGGAAGTTAGTGAGCAGAAAGACTTATCTGAGCCTTTGACAGAGGAAGAACCATGAAAAATGAATAAGCAGGCAGAGGCTGGACATTACAGGCTCCTATGCATTGTAAAGTTTCTATCATTGTGAACAAAGCTTTCCTTCTAATCCAAGGAGCAGAATTTCAAAACACAGGCTTTGCTGGAATATTTATCTAGTTTCTCAACACCTGGCTAAAGCCAAGTTCTAACCACAACAAATAATTGGTCCTTCAAAAGCTGTAATTCTAGCATCTTTCGCAGGTGAATCATTCAGATGTGTGCGCACACATTTGTGCCTCTCTTGGTCACACATAAGCAAACAAAATGAAAGCAAACACAGAGAAAATAGAATGTAAAACAGGGACACAACACTGTCTCTCCTTCCTTAGTGCATACAGGAGGCCAAATCCATACAAAGGGCTATACAAAGAGCCTAATATGTTGGCATGTGATTCCACTCAGATGCTTGCATTTCTTTTAGAATATAAGTGAAGAATTTTAAAGGAAATTGGGAGAGGTGCCTTTCTTTGAATGATTTGTTTCCTGAGTTGATTCTACTGTTTATTTTGGCTTCGAAGACATGTTCGACTTGCAGTGTACTTTAGCCTTTTGGTCACTGTAATGTCTCCAACAACTTCTTGAGTATATCTCATTGTGTGTTCTGCAGGGCTTTGACTAAGAAGCCCCTAGTTCTTCTCAGCCACTGATACTCATGAGCCTTGGGAAGGCTTTTGAAAAGGAAAACAGGTATCAGTGCACTACCAGCTACTGAGTTCAACTGTTGGGTGGTCTTTCTGTCAATTTGTCCCACGACTGCCATGATACTTCTGCCCACCATTTAAATCCATGATTATTGATGAGATTCCTGAAGAGACCAGAAATAGAGAAAATAATTTCTTCACATCCTCTTGGGCCATAACAGGAAAAAGGATGGGGACCAGGACCTGTTGCAGGGCTCAGAGCTGATTGCATTTTGCATCTACTAATAGACATTCCCACACTCATCCCAAAGAAGGATCAGAGAATGTGTTCCAAGCAGTTCAGACCTATGATGTCTCTTCCTCCCACTGAGACCTGAGTGGGCAATATTTGTTTGGAGTCTCAGTGGTATAATTGTCACCACAGGATCTGAACCCAGGAAATTTATCCTTCAAAGGCTAGAAGACTTGGCCTGGGTAAGCCCTGACCGCTCTTGGCTCCAATGCACAGAGACAGAGAGCAATGGTGACCCATATTATCTTTGTGGCCTCTTGCAATCTTTGCCCTCCAGCCCTCCAGCCCTATTTGTTGGTTCTCGTTACTCTACAGGAGTTGCTGGATATTTCCCATGACTTCCGGCTTCTGATTTCTAGGTTGCAGAGGATGCTTGCTTCCTCTGCCTTGTGGTACTATTTGACATCCTGTGCTCATTCCATTGTCTTGTAGGTGGGGAATGATCCCCCTTCTGTAAGTGGTTATGGAAAACACAGGCTTCTTAAAAGCTGAAAAACTGAAATTAATTTTTCTCCAACATTGGACATCAGGCCTGGCTCTACCCATTTGGCATTTTACAACTTTTTCTAGGATTCTGACTTTTCAGATGCGCATGTAACTCAAAATCTTGACTTTAGTAGTGCCACAGAAGTTAGTGTAGTGCCTCAAGGCAACACAGCTGTTAATCCGATATCCAGACTAAAGGAAAAGTTAGACCTTGCTTTTCTTCCACTACTAGAAAGACAGGCTATCTTGCCTAGGGAAGAATAAACTGTCAGTTCACCAGACGTAATCTCACACTGCTATTGCACAGCAAAGCAGCCAAGGGATAAAACCCTTAACTCTCAACATATAAATTCACCCTTTCCAGCTTTGCCTTCTCAAAGATCATGGAAAAAAATCTATTTTGTTATCAACAGAATATTTCAAAGATGAAAATTATTTAGCATTTCTTCTTTTGCTCGCTAATAAAATTTGTGCAAGGTCCAGAATGTATTTCAGTTAAAAAATAATCTAAAGATCAGTTACCACTCTGATATTTTTCATTTTCTTACAGATTCCTCAAAAGAAGTTCAAGCTTTTACAAAATACTTTAGATCAAAATAAGAACTGTGAGTTTCAGTTCTATTACCTGGGCAATAAATTTGTATTATTACAAGAAGTAACTACCATTACATTCACTTTCTTAACTACTGTGCCCCATGACTAGCGCACATCAACTAGAACAAAATAAACTATGTATGGTTGAAGGTGTCCCAGATTGATCAAGTGAGCAAAGAATTGAAAATTAATGAAAAGAGTTGAATTATAACCTAGAATGTAGAATGAGATATTGCAAGGCAGTGTACAGAAATGATAGAAAAAGAAATAGCACCCTACCCCTCATCTATCACTTGAATCATTCTGGAACATGGCTGTGCTTAGAAAAATAGGACAAGCTGAGAGGAACAGTTAGATGGTTGCCTTAGAAAACATTTGATTTTTTTGCTGTTCTTTTTTCTTCCTTCCTTCCTCCCTTCCTTCCTTCCTTGCTTCCTTCCTTCCTTCCTTCCTTTCTTTCTTTCTCTCTCTCTCTCTCTCTCTTTCTTTCTTTCTTTCTTTCTTTCTTTCTTTCTTTCATGTTCCTGATTTCCTTCAGATTTCACAGTCCCTGTATGTGGCTTGGGGGGATGCTAACATTCATCCTCATTTCTTCTTTTTAGCCTGGCTATTCTAGCTTTTTAGTCTTCTATTCAGACTTAAACAAGAGCCCTTACTGTTTTACTTACACTTCACTTGTCTTATTCTCATCTGATAATGGACCCTAGAGGAATAATAGCAAACAAGATTTTTTTTTCCTTTTAGCTCATTGTCTGAAGTTTGTGAATTTCAGGAACATGATCTATTTAGTGAGGGACATTTTCACTGCATCATTGATGGTGATAGACAGAAGGACAGCAGAGTACTTGGATGAGAGAAAATAACAAAAGGCCAAACTTACTTTTAAATGACCAATAGACTCCAGTCATAACAAATGCATTCCCACAGTAATGGCATTCATCCATTGGTAGGAACAGGACTCCTGTGACCTAGTCAACAAACTCCCTAGAAGGTAAATGTTTATTTTGGGCTCCCAAAGAAATAAGTTGACCTCATTAGTATATTCTATTTTCTAAAAGTAAAATTTATATTATAGATGCTACTAAGATTTGGTAGGATGTTGTATTTATTTTAAAAATAGAAAAATTAGATAAAATATGTTTTAAAAGACATGCTTATATGGTATACAAACTGGATTTCAAAATAAAACTACATTGATAAATTGTATATAGGAAGAGATACTGGCAAACAGGAGAGAAAGATAATGTTGCAATGAGACATTAGAAACTGCTTGGGGGAAAGGAGAAAGACAGAAGCAGTATTTTACAGCTCTAGATCATAACTCTGGTACTCATGCTTAGTGTTCAAAACCTTAACATGTTCATACTTGAATATGGACCCTTCAAGTCCAGAATTACACCTTTTTAATTGGAATTAGTCTGTGCTTGGTAGTATCTTTTAAGTTCTGAGTACTTGATATTCTCTTCATTTCCCTACAAAGATTACTTACTTTCAAAAGAATGGCTTACTTTGGCCTCAATTATGATAAATTGGGGCAAAGAGCTAACATTTGTTAACATAGTCACACTGAGTAATATAAAAACCCAATTGAAATAGAATTATTGTTACTATTTTGCTCAGATGAGAAATATAGAGAATCAGAAAGAATAGTAACTGTCTCATAGGCTATAATATTAATGCATGTAGAAATAGTGGAAACTTGGCAACAGAGTCTATTAGATCTCATGCACTCCTCCAGTGATCAGTAATGAGAAAAATAAAATATGATAAATCAAAACTCATGTGATTCTACTGACAACACAAGAAGACTATTGACAGCATGAACTTTCTAGGAAGAAAATTTTCTCATTATGCACAAACACAGATGCAGACACACACACACACAGAGAAAGGGGGGGGGGGAGAGAGAGAGAGAGAGAGAGAGAGAGAGAGAGAGATTCTAATAAACCACAAAAGAAAGCTGAAATGTGTCAAAGCTGAAGAGTGTCCCATAGTCCTAGGGAAAACCTAAGTATTGTGTTTATACAACCAATACAATCAAATAAAAAGTAAATAATCAAAACTTTACATATTTGTTTAGAATAAGAAAGTAGGTGGTATACTCATAGTCCTATTATTTAGAGAAGGCTGTATGATTATTAAGAGGCTGTTGCTCTCCATAGTAAAGAAAGAGGAAACACCATTAAGAGGGTTGTGTATGTGATTATGAATTGTCCTCAGTCTGCATGAAAATAGTATTAAACATGAAGAGAGTGATGTTATACATTAGAGAGGGAAAAATTCTGTTCTTGAGAGGCCCCAGATGCACTGGAGAGAGGAGATGGGGACAGAGAATTAAAACTAGGTCTTTCCTATTATATAATTACCGCAACACTGGGCATTCTGCCTGACTCATAGTAGTATTTAATAAATGTCTTTTATGTCCTAAGTGGGAATAATTTCCCAATTAAAATTATATAAAACACATATAATATGATGCTGGCAGAGTTTATAAGATGTGTTGTTTCATCAGAGGGAGACAGCATCATAAATCTAAGATATCAATTTAAATACCTACTTTTACTCTTAGGATCACAATTGATAATATATTTTTAGTCCATCTAATATTTCCAAAGGGCTCTATTTTCCAACTGCTATGTAAGGCACTGGGGATGTAGAGGCAATAGAAGCAGCATTTGTTTTCTAAGTTTCTCACCTGTCTTGTGCTATTGCCTTTATCCTTACGAAAGAAATGTCTTAACTGTACATGTCTACTAAGTAACAGATACTAAGAGAAAGGAAGAAACTGATATTGAGAAAAGAAAATTATTTTAATTGTTTTTTAAAATGTGAAAAAACTTAGCTAGCCATTCTTTAAAAAAAAAGGAAAGGAAAGGAGAAACTAAATGAGACGAGAAAGGAAGGTCTGAAGAGAGCAGAGAAAAAAGACAAAGATAAGCAAGCTTTCAGCGAATCTAATACGTGGCTGGAAAGAAGAAAGAAAAACAACATAAACACAAAAGAAAAAAAAAAACAAATGGGAGTTCCAATGCTTGCCTGTTGAAGGGACCCAAAGAACACAACACTGATGGGCCTTATCACTAAAATACACCATCTTGTGTGCACTGTCCAGGAGCGAGGAGAGGGTAACAGTTGAGGCCTGGAGGCAAGTGCTTCAAAGCCTAAAGTGAAAAGTAGCTGATCACTCTATAAGCAGCAGTGGAAAAACAAAAAAAGAAAACCCAAAACTACTGTCGTGATAAAGAAAAGGACCCTGGCCTAAGCAAGCTCAATAACCATGTCAGAGACCCTATGTTGGGTACCAGATGTTCCTAGAACATAAAGGTTACCTCAGGGGAGGGAAGGGAATATGGGGAGTCAATGACACAGACTTTGGGAGTCAATCTTTGAACAGAAAACTACAGATTTATTTTTTAACAATGGGGAGAGCCGTATGCATTCTCCTCTCAGCATCCAGGCTATGTAACAATCTGGGGATATTGCATGGCTATTCCTCATTGGCTCTGCAAGATCTGGACCTCTGATAGCAGCATCTGTTGCTAGGCCCTCATGTCATGGTAACTGGTTTGAACCAGTTTTCTTGATGCTATGGGCCTGTCTTACTACAAGGTTCCCTAATCATAGATGAATGCATGATTGTTAGAGTAAACATGGGGACAGGAAAGCAAGGATTTTAGCTGTGAGTCATTGATATCACCAGGACCATGATTCTTTGAGCTCTGGATCTTGACTGTAACAAGGCAAAAGGAGGTAGTGCTGGCCATAGTTTTTCTAATAGTTTAGATCTGCTACATCATTTAATTTTTACAACTTTATTCCGCAAATGATGCGACTGAGGTACAAAACCATGAACTACTTTGCTAAAGCTAGAATTATAGCAAACTCTAGAACTACAGAGTCTATACTAATCAGTATATAGTTATATCCTAATTATGGAAATGCAGAGGAAAACAGTGTTCTAGCCTCATGACTCATTTTGCATCCTTCCTTGATTATAACTAAATGTGTCATGGTTCTAAGTTACTGAAGATCTAATATTAGATTATTTCTAAATATTTATGTCTTTAAAAGGAAGGCAGAGAAAGGTGGAATTCTGTGACTTTGAGTCCACCATAGTCTACAGAGCTGGTACCATGATAATCAAAGTTACACAAAGAAACTCTGGCTCAACAACAACAAAACAAATGAGTTTTATTATTTTTCATATTTCTGTACACAAATCTCTGACAGGAAGTAACTTAGAAGTATTTTTATTGGCTCACAGCTTAAAGGAATACTGTCCATCATGGTAAGGAAGCATGGTAGCAGGGGCTACATAATGTTGAGAGCCTGCAGTCAGAACACTTTATGGTCTCTCATCTTTAAGGGGTAGGAGGCTGAGATGAACAGGGTTGGGGATGAGGTTGTTAATCAAAACCTCAAAGGCAACCTTCAGTTACTCACTCCTTCCAGCAAGGTCCCACTTGATAAAGCTTCATAACTTCTCTAGGTGCTATCTGTTCAAACATATTATTCTATGGAGTATTTCATACTCAAACCCTAAAATTTCTAGATTTCTAGAAGAAAGAAACACACAATATAGCATTGAAATGGCTGTTCAATAATAAAAGTATGTAGACTTGTGGGAGAGTTTACATTCTAAAAAATATGACTTACTTCTTAGAAATAATGCCAAGCTGCTTAACATGATGGTGAATGTAACAAGAAATTTATTTTTGGAAGATTTGGGACACACTTTTTAAAAGCATGACTGTAAAATAGATAGAGAGAAACAAGCTGGTTGTATATTCAGAGTCTTGGGTACAGAAGAACTTCAAGACTCACATTCACTGATAAGAACTAAGATAACTGAGGTGGAAGTCTTGAAAACAGACTTACCTCTAATAACCTGAAAAATTATTGTATTATAAGGAAATAAGGAAGTCTATTTCGAATAGATTTTTACAAGGAAATTTGAATGTATGTAGTTCTTTCTTCTATTTTACTTTCAAAATTGTCTGCCACATGCCAAAAAGATTGAAGCTAACATGAATGTAATTAAAAAAAATTAACCTGAAAAGTTAATTGTTTCTTTAATTTTATTTTTTTTCATTTTTAAAAGTTTACTTTAATAAGAGTCATAAAAAAAGAATAAAATTTTTTTCATTTGCTGGAAAATGAATGAAGCTGGAGAGTATTATGTTAAGAGAAATAAGACAGACACAGAAGGACAAATACTACATGTTCTCACTTGTAAAAGATTAAACAGCTGAAAATGTAGAAGTTCAGAGAACTGAAGTATTGGGTCAGGGAAGACTATCCTAGGGCTTACATTGTGGCTGGAGAGCTTGTTCTGGAATACAATTAGGTGTAGAAATTAGTTTTAAAATGGCCCTAAGAAACAAGCTGGTGTTGCCATCCTAATATCTAACAAAGTAGACGTCAAACTAAAATCAATTAAAAGAGACCAGGATGGACATTACTTATTCATCTCAGGAAAAACTGATCAAGATGAGATTTCAATCCTGAATATTTATGCCCCTAATATAAGGGCACCTGTCTATGTAAAAGAAACACTACTAAAGCCCAAATATCACATCAATTCTCACATCTTAATAGTGGAAGACTTCAATACGCCACTTTCACACTTGGATAGGTGTAGTAGAGTAGCATGATTTGGGGTTGTAAGAAAAGAAGACTCTGAGCCAAATGTTGGGGAAAGGCTGAAATATCAGAGAGAGAAAGCACCACAGTCAATTCTTACTGAACTATCTTGCAACTTTCTCAGCCTCACATCTGCTCCCTTCTGCCTGTCGCTTCTGTCAGTCGCATCTCTTTGCCTGGTTTTTCTACAAGCCCTTATATACCCTATCCCATCCAGGTTAGGATTAAAGGCATGTAGCCTTGAACTCACAGAAACAGAAGAAGTTCTGTCTCTGGAGTTATGGGATAAAGGATGTTGATCAACACTCCCAGCTTTTACTCTTCTGGGAGTAAAGGTGTGTGTGATTGACTCAGCTGTTTATCCTTATATTCAAGAATCAAGGATTTGATGAGCCATCTGCCTAGGATTTGACTGTGTGTTCTCTAGATATCCCAGGATTTATTAAATATTTAACATATATTTATTAAATATTTAACATATTTAACATAGGTCAACCAGAGACTCAACAGAGAAATAAAGAGTCTAACAGAGGTTATGATGTAAATAGGTTTAATAGATACTTACAGAAGCTACCAAAAACCAAAGGAGTATACATATTTCTCAGAACCACATGGAATTTTCTCCAAAATTGACCAAATAATTGGCCATAAAGCAAATATCAATAGTTACAAAAATGGAAAAAAATCCCTTATATCACATCAGACCACCATGGTCTCAAGTTAGAGTTCAGCAACATCAAAAATCACAGAAAGCCTACCAACTCATGGAAACCAAACATCACTCAAGGGAACCACCTCTGGGTCAAGGAAGAAATTAAGAAAGAAATCAAAGTCTTCCTAGAATTGAATGAAAGTTTATCCACAACATACTCAGACTTTTGGGACACAATGAAAGCAGTCTTAAGAGGAAAATTCATAACACTAGATGCCTATATGAAAAGTCTAGAGAAATCCCACACTAAAGAACTAACAGCACAGCTGAAAGCCTTAGAACAATTAGAAGCAAACTCACCTACATGGAGTAGATGGCAGGAAATAATCAAATTTAGAGGTGAAATCAATACAACTGAAACAAAAAGAACAATACAAAGAATCAATAAATCAAAGAGTTGGTTCTTTGATAAAGTCAACAAGATAGATTAAACACTTATCCAAACTAACCAAGAAGCAAAGAGAGAGATTCCAAATCAACAAAATCAGAAATAAAAAAGAGGACATAAAAACTGACCCCTAGGAAATCCAGAGAATTATCAGGTTATACTTTCAAAATCTATACTCCACAAAAATGGAAAAACCTAGAAGAAATGGACAGTTTTTTGGACAGATGCCATTTACCAAAATTAAATCAAGATCAGATTAAATACCTAAACAGACCTATAACCCTAAAGGAAATTGAAGTTTTCATTAAAAGTAAAAAAAGCCCAGGTCCAGATAGTTTCAGTGCAGAATTCTACCAGACATTCAAAGAAGAACTACTACCAAGACTCCTCAAAATGTTTCATACAGTAGAAACTGAAGGAATATTGCCAAACTCTTTTTATGAGTCCAAAATTAGTCTAATACCCAATCCACTCAGAGACACAACAAAGAAAATGCAGAACAATTTCCCTCATAAATATTGATGCAAAAATTCTGACAAACTGTATACAACAACATATAAAAAATATCATCCACCATGATCAAGTAGACTCCATCCCAGCAATGCAGGGATGGTTCAACATATGAAAAACCATAAATGCCATCCATCATCTAAACAAACTAAAGGAAAAAAAACACATGAATATATCCTTAGACACTGAAAAAGCCTTTGACAAAATCCAACACTCCTTTATGATAAAAGTCCTGGAGAGATACAGGGAAAATATCTAAATATAATAAAGATGATTTACAAGAAGCCGACAGCTAACATCAAAGTAAATATAGACATACTCAAAGCAATCCTACTAAAATCAGGAATTAGACAAGGCTTTCCTCTCTTCCCTTATGTATTCAATGTGGTTCTCAAAGTTTTAGCTAAAGCAATAAGAGAAAAAAAAGGAGATTATGGGGATACAAATCGGATAAGAAGAAGTTAAACTATTTCTATTTGCAGATGATATGATAGCATACATAAGTGATCCACAAAATTCTACCAGGGAACTTCTACAGCTGATAAACATCTTCAGCAATGTAGCAGGATACAAGATTAACTCAAAGAAATCAGGTACCTTGGAGTAACTATATCCAAAGAAGTAACAGATCTATTTGACGAAAATTTTAAATCACTGAAGAAAGAAATTGAAGAGGATATCAGAAAAGTAAAAGATCTCCCATTTTCCTGGATAGGTAGAATCAATATAGTTAAAATGACAATCATACCAAAAGCAATCTACAGATTCAATGTAATCCCCATCAAAATCCCAACACATTTTTTTTAGAGACCTTGAAAAAACAATACTCAGTTTCATTTGGAATAACACGAAAGCCAGGATTGTCAAAACAATTTTGCTCAACAAAAGAAACCCAGGAGGCATCACAATTCCAGACTTCAAATTATACTCTAGAGCTACAGTAATAAAAACAGCCTGGTACTGGAATGAAATCAGACTTGTGGATCAATGGAATCAAATTGAAGATCCAGATATTAACTTAAAAACCTATAAACACCTGACCTTTGACAAACAGGTGTTTCAAAATATTCAATGGAAAAAAGATAGTATCTTTAACAAATGGTGTTGGCATAGCTGGATGGTAGTGTGTAGAAAAATGCAAATAGATCCAAGCCTATCACCCTGCACAAAACTCAAATCAAAGTGGATAAAAGACCTCAACATAAACCCAGCCACACTGAACTTGATGGAAAAGAAAGTGGGAAATACTCTCCAATGCATTGACACTGGTGACCACTTCCTAAATATAACACCAGTAGCACTAAGAACAAAAAATCAATCAGTGGTACCAACTGAAACTGAGAAGCTTTTGTAAAGCCAAGGACACAGTCAATAGGACAAAACGATAGCCTACAGAATAGGAAAAGATTTTCACCAACCCTACAAGTGATAGAAGACTGATCTTTAAAATATATAGAGAACTCAAGAAACTAGAGCCCAAAACCTTGAATAACCCAATTAAAATTGGGGTTCAGAACTAAAAAGGGAATTCTCAGTAGAAGAATTACAAATGACTGAAAGACACTTGAAAAAGTGCTCAACATCTTTAGCCATCAGAGAAATGCAAATCAAAACAGCTTTGAGATACCATCTTATACCTGTCAAATTGGCTAAGATAAAAGGCACAGATGACAGCCTATGTTGGAGAGGTTGTTGAGCAAGGAGAACACTCCTCCATTGCTGGTGGTAGTGTAAGCTTGTTCAGCCACCCTGGAATGCAGTATGGGAGTTTCTCAGAATATTGAGAATCAATCTCCCCAAGGATCCAGCAATACCACCTCTGGGTGTATACCTTAAAGATGCACAGTCGCACTCCAAAGGCATTAGCTCAACTATGTTCATAGCAGTGTTATTTGTAATAGCAAGAAGCTGGAAACAACCTGTATTCCCCTCAATTGAAGAATGGATTAACAAACAGTGGTACATCTGCACAATGGAGTACTACTCAGCAGTAATAAAACATGATATTCTAAAATTTGCAGGCAAATGGATGGATTTGGAGGACATCCTCCAGACAGAGGTATCACAAATCCAGCAAGATAAGCAGGGGATATACTCACTCATTAGTGGATTTTAAACAAAAAAAACAAAGCATTCCCTAGCTGCAAACTACAAACACTGAATAGCTTCAGACCTGAAGCACCTTTGAGTGCCACTTTGCAGCCCATTCGCTTCAGAGGAACACCTGACCCAGTCTTGATGTTGGGATGAGGAAAGCGAATTTTCCTAGAGTGGATGCTAAACTAATTCACCTTGGGACCTTGGGAACTCCTGCCCTTGCTGTGGAGGAGATAAGGAGGTGCGAAGAAGAGAGAGTGACTGGGAGTGGCGAGAGGGGGAAGGGAGTTTGAACAAGGGGATACATGGATAAAAAATGAGACTTTATTCATAATTTTAAAAAATATATTTAGTGTTGTATTGCAAAGTCATGTAACTGTGGTATAATAATTTATCATACATTTCAAAAGGAAGAAAAGCAGTGTAGGTTCTCAATTCATAATGGGAATATTTGTGCTAAGCTTGCTAATAAGTCCTATAATCATGGTGCCTTACACTCACTTATGAGTTACTATTTTCTACCTCATATTTAAGTATTAATATGTCTTAGAATAAAAATGAAAGAAAGTATAAATAAAACAACCTGACCATGTTACTAATGATTATGATAACCTTAGAGATATGAAATATACAAAATCCATTATGAAAAGTAATGTGCCATTCATAAGACTGATAGAACTTTATACAAGGCAATTTCATTGTTAGAATTCTACAAATTTTGTCTGTGTGTATGTGCAGATATATGCTTGTGTAGAGTGTTGTGCACTTTTGTGTGGGTGTTTACATATATAAAGGTGCATATGGAAGTCAGAGATCAACATTGAGTGTAATTTTCTACTCTTTCTAATCTTAGGTTTTTAATTGTTGTTTCTCATTTGAACTGGGGCTCATTGACTCAGCTAGGCTTTGCTGTGAATTATTTCTTTACATTGTGTGAATATATGTCACTGTGATTAATCTAATAAAGAAGCTGACTGGCCAATAGCTGAACAAAATGAAGTTAGCCAGGAGAGATAAACTAGGAGAATGCTGGGAGGAAGAATTGGGGGGCGGGTCTAGAGTTGACAGTCAGATATAGAGGGAGCAGGAGATGAACGTGGCATGCTAATAAATGTACCACCACTTAGAAGAACGTAAATATAAAGTATGGGTTAGTTTAAAATGTAAGATCTAGTTAGCAATAAGGCTAAGCTATTGACTGAGCATTTGTAATTAATACAAGCCTCAGTGAGTTTATTTGTGAGATGCTTGTAGAACAGAAACTTCTGTCTAACATGGGCTGGCTGGTAGATAGGCTTCAGGGATCATTCTCTCTTCATCTCTTTAGAGTTGGGGTAATAGACACAGGCCATTGTGCCCAGCTGTGGTGTAGATTTGAAGATCCAACTTTAGTTTTTGATGTTGCCAAAATAAGAATATCTCTATCTCAAGTCAGCTCTGCAGGTCTAAATCTTACAATTTTTATTATCTTTTTAAATAAGACAAAACACCCTTACACAGCATTAATAGAAATAATATTACAGCACAAATATAAATCCTATGCATGGTTAATTTAAGAAATAAAATACAGCAAGATAACTGCACACAAACACATATGTTTTAGTGATTTCCCAAATCCTTAATCAAATCTCCATCTTTGCAAGAGGGTGTGCTACTTTCTGACTCATTGTTTTTTCTTACTTTTAATTTTCTGGCCTCATGGAAGCTCTACTGTTCCGGTGGTCAAGAAGGGAAGCATTCACCCAGAAAATGATCTCAAAAGACTTTCCATGCGTTTTGGTTCAATGTTTCCTTTTGTTTTGTTTTCTCATGTACTTGACTCCAAAGAAAGTCCAAATGACCATGAGAAATAGAAGAGTGGAAATAAAATTTTCTCTGTTGTTTGTAACCTGCAAATTAGAAAACAATAAAATTTCGTTTTCTTTATTTTTCAATAATTATTTCTAGAGTACACACCTACATGTAATTCCAAATGTAAATCTTTTTTTTCCTTCTTTATTTTGTATTTATCAAGAAATAAAATAGTAAAAAGAATTTAAAATGCGGAAGAGTTAACAATAACTATATAGAGGATAAGAATCATAAGCATGGCTTATCAAGGGTGGAAATACAAATAAGATTGCTACACATATATTTTCTTTGTGTTCATCTTTCCCTCTGAATTTTTTTTCCATCCCTGTATATCCTTATTCAAGGTCTCTTCCCCCTCCCAACACATCTGG